>CAJNDS010002623.1:672500-772862 GCA_905221605.1 Symbiodinium natans
GGGTGAGTATACAACCAATTTCACCAGGTCTGGCCCATCACTGGAGGGGTTGCGAGGGCAGTCGAAACTTTGCAACCCCAGCACCCTAAAAAACCTACAAACCTATAAACCTTATGAACCGAACAAGCCTCACACTTGCGAAAAAAACCCTAAACTATGAACCCTCTGAACCCCTGCATCGAAAAAAACCTTAAACCCTAAACCCAAAACCCTAAACCGAAACCCTAAACCCTAAACCCTAAACCCTAAACCCTAAACCCTAAACCCTAAACCCTAAACCCTAAACCCTAAACCCTAAACCCAACCTCCCACCGCCTCAGAAGGCGTGCTTGAGGAGCTCCTGGTCTGCGCTCCGGTCGGCAGGGGGTTGCTTCAAACTACAGAAGCCGGGCTTGGGGTTGGTTAGGGTTTAGGGTTTAGGGTTTAGGGTTTAGGGTTCAGGGTTCAGGTTCAGGGTTCAGGGTATTAGGCTTTAGGTTTTGGGACTTGACCCTCCAGCAGTCACCTCCTGAAGTTGTCGGCTTGGATTTGCATGAATTGCAGCACACATCCTCGCGCCACCCCTCAACCCAAACACCCTTAAACCCCAAAACCCTAGTGACCCAAAAACCCTAATGCCCCAAAAACCCGAATAACCCAAAAACCCTAAACCCTGACATGGTCCCGGCCTAAAGACTCTGGACCCACTACCCTCAACCCTACACAGCAAACCCTACCGTAAAACCCCAGTCAGCCCTTTGACATAGGAGGCCACTATTTGGGATGTTCCCCCTAATACTAACAGCCCTTACTAGGGATCATAATCTACGATTTGCTTAAGAACCCCTAACAGGAATTATAAAAGATATCATCATCCCTATATTCCCCTTATTTTCAATTTTTCGGTGTCCTTAAGCAATTAGTAGTAACAGGGGGCACTATAATTCCAATTCAGGACTGTTAGCATAAGGGGGACCATCACAAGGTCCTGCTTGGAGGTTCTTATAAACCAATTCATTACAAGTACTTATAAAACCCTTCTAGGGCACTTAAGGGGCTTATAAGTGGGTGATGAGTTACTAGTACGGTTATAATTGGCTAGTAATTACCATGGACCTCCAAGTATCTTCCTCCCCCAGAACCAAACAACTTCTTGGTCATCCGTCCTCCGCACCTAAGAAAGGCCGGCGCTCCGCGTCACTGCCGTACACCTTGCATTGCGGGGGGGGGGGGGGGGGTTCAGTTCAGGGTTGGGACTAGGATGTTAGGGTTACGGGTTTAGGGTTTAGGGTTTAGGGTTTAGGATTTTCTGGTTTATGTTGGGTTGGGGATTAGGATGTAAGGGTTCAGGGTTTTAGTTTAAAGGGATTTGGGGAGTTGAGTTGTGTGCTGTGTCCGTCAACCCAGCCAGTCTGGCCCTGTACCCTCAACCCAAAACCCTGTAAACCCTACACACCCAATAAACTTGAAACCCCATAAACCCCATAAAAGCTATAAACCAAATAAACACCGCGAGCCCCGTAAACCCTGCAAACCCTATAAACCCTATAAAACCCTTAAACCCATAAACCCCATCAACCCTACAAACCCTACAAACCCGACAAACCCTATAAACCCTAGAAACCCCATAAACCCTAAAACACCCTGTAAACACAAACCCTGTAAAACCTATCAAACCCTGCAAAACCTATCAAACCCTATCAACCCTGTAAACCCCATAAACCTTATAAAACCCTATAAACCCTATAAACCCTAAGCTTTACCCCTATAGCCTAAACCCCAAACCCACACCTGCCATACACCCCGAAAGCTCGCCCCTCAACAAAACCGTAGAGGTCCCAACCTAGACCTACTCTAGCCCCCAAACCCCCAAAACCATGAAGGGGTTTGGGGTTCAGGGTTCAGGGTATACATAGGGTTAGGGTTTGAGGTTTAGGGTTTAGGGTTTAGGGTTTAGGGTTTAGGGTTTAGGGTTTAGGGTTTAGGGTTTAGGGTTTAGGGGTTTACCTTCCGGGCCTGGAACCCGCAGGCTTCACGGTCACGGAGCGTGCGCTTGCAAAAGTACCTGCCGAGGCTCAGAGGGTGACACAGAGGCCCATTTTAGTAGGGTTTAGGGTTTAGGGTTTGAGTTTAGGGTTTAGGGTTTAGATCTCAGGGTTGAGGGCAATTCGAATGGGGAATGAGTGTTTTTGGGGTATTTTGGCTTGGGTTTAGGTTGTGGGGATCCTGTAACATGTGCTTACCCTGCAGTGCAGCTCACTCGCGTCCCTAAACCCCCTACTCAAAAGCCCTGAAACCCCTAAAAGCCAAAACCGCGGAACATCGGGACAAAAAGCCGTTAAACCCTCTAAGCCCTTAGAAAGCCCTGCGGCCCTGAAGCGAAGTCCTACACTTAAAACCCTAAACCCTAAACCCCAAACCCCAAACCCTAAACCCTAAACCCTACACCCTGCCCGGGGGGGCACATGGTGTGGGGCGCCTGCCCCGGATCTTCCGGGTGCAGGTGTCCGCCACACTTCGGGCCTTGGCGTACCCAGAGACTCCAGTACCCCTGATTGAAGGAATATTCCTTAAACCATCTAAGGCTTTAGGGTTTAGGGTTTAGGGTTTAGGGTTTAGGGTTTAGGGTTTAGAGTTTAGGGTTGGTTTAGGGAACCCTTTCATGTTTTAAGGAATGTGCCTTAATTGAGGGGTATTGAAGTTCCTGATTACCAAAGGCTGGCTGGGTGAAGCGCTTTAGAATTTCGGGCTTCCTGCGCTGTGGTTCTGAGCAGTAGGCTTGCAAGATTTGAGGGCTCCAGTGTTTAAGCGATTTCTGGTCTCTTTCACGGCCCAAAAAAATGTTGCATCAAAACCCCTCAAACCTCAAATCCAAAGCCCAAAAATGCCTCTGACCCCCCTAAGCCTAAAGCATTAAGCATACCCGGAAAAATCCTCTTAACACCTAGAAAAGGCCTAAAAGGTAGAGGGTTTCCTTGGAGTCTTCACAACTGATTTCATGGGCGCAAGCATGTCTGCCCCGGTGGTCAACCGACCCGGGGTTGTCGAATCTTGTGGGATCGCAACGCAGCATGAAGCCATACTTGGAGGATCAAGGCACTTAGTAACTCAAGCTAGGATCAAGGCACTTAGTAACTCAAGTTATACACGCCATAGAAAAATCCGCTGTCAGAGATACTCTTTTGGGGTTTCCGAAATTAGGGGTACCTTATCCTTCTTATAAGGGAATCCTTATTTAGGAATCCATTCGTATGTTAATTCAATGTGAGTCCCGACGCCAAGAAAGCCCGAGAAGAAACACCATACGCGAAACACCCTAAACCCTAAACCCTAAACCCTACACCCTAAACCCTAAACCCTAAACCCTGAGCCCTGAGCCCTAAGCCCTAAGCCCTAAGCCCCGTAAACTCCAAAGGATCGAAAAAAGCCCTGAAGCCGCACCCTGAACCCTAAATGCCCCATCAGTTTAAGAGCCACAAACTATCCTAAAAACATTTATAAGCCTAAACCCTAAACCCTAAACCCTAAGCCCTAAACCCTAAACCCTAAACCCTAAACCCTAAGCCCTAAACCCTAAGCCCTAAACCCTAAACCCTAAACCCTAAACCTCCCCCCCCCCCCCCCCCCCCCCCCCTCCAAAAAAAAGCCGAACAAAGGGCCCTAAAACCCCTTTTCAGCATCTTGCAAAGCCCGCAAGTCATCTCTATAACCCCACAACCCTACACCCTCAACTTGGGATGCTCCCCCTTAGACGACAGTCCTTACTAGGATTAAAGCACCCCTACTATAATCCCAATGAAGGACTGTCAGTATAATTCAGGGGGAACATCTCAACCCTAAACCCTAAACCCTAAACCCCAAACCCAAAACCCTGAACCCTAAACCCAAAACCCTGAACCCTAAACCCTGAACCCTAAACCCTAAACCCTAAAGCACAAAAACGGCTGCTGCCCGGAGGCAGGGGGACAACGCGCCGAAGACCGCGCCGTCGGCGACGCGCAGCCGAAGTTCCGGCTTTGCCTTTGGGGAGCATAACAGGGGTTTAGGGTTTAGGGTTTAGGGTTTAGGGTTTAGGGTTTAGGGTTTAGGGTTTAGGGTTTAGGGTTTAGGGTTTAGGGTTTAGGGTTGATGGTCAGTATGCAAGTAGCTCAAGACAGGTCAAGATGAGTGGCACGAGAATACAGACACACGCATATCATATATACATATATATATATATAGCCGAAGACAAGAATACATGTGCACATATATATATATATATATATGGTACCCCCCCCCTCAAAACCTACCTTTTCATACCCTTTTCTATGTCGAGACGTCATGTTTATGATATTCGAAGCCGGATGTATATATATATATATATACATCCGATACGAAATATTAAATACTTAGCGACTCCAATAAAAAATCTCCAGGGCCAGGAGTTTTAAAACTCTTCTTGTGGCTAAGCAAGGAGTTTTAAAACTCGTGGCCCCGAAGATTGAAGATTGAAGATTCCCCAGAACTCTTTCCAGGAATCTTCAATCTTCAATCTTAGGGGCAGGGAGTTTTAAAACTCCTCTTGTGGCTAAGCAAGGAGTTTTAAAACTCGTGGCCCCGAAGATTGAAGATTGAAGATTCTCCAGAACTCTTTCCAGGAATCTTCAATCTTCAATCTTCGGTGGCATGAGTTTTAAAACTCCTCTTGTGGCTAAGCAAGGAGTTTTAAAACTCCCGGCCCCGACTACTTGAGATTGAAGATTCCCACAAAGAGTCCTGAGACATCTTCAATCTTCAATCTTCGGTGGCAGGAGTTTTAAAACTCCTCTTGTGGCTAAGCAAGGAGTTTTAAAACGCCCGGTCCTGAAGATTTTTCTTATGGTTAAGAAATATCTTACAAAACTCTAGGCCATGGTATTATATATTGAAGCACTGAAAGTGGTTCCATTATATGTGCACAATTTCAACGCGCAGCTTGGGCTATAAACGCGCAGTTTCCAGCCATAGCATACTCCTCATGTCGGCCGTCAACATGAAGGTTGCGTGCGCGTTTAGGTTAATTGTAATCCTATATGGGTTTTGGGGCTTCTCTATAAAACGCTAAGCCCGGGACCTATAAATCTTAACCCTATAGGGTTTAAAGGTTATGTGTTTCAACTTAATTGCAGGCTTAGGTTCAAAATCATATATCTTAAACCCTAAACCTTTAAACCTTAACCCTATAAAGTTTCCAGGTTGCAGGTTTCGTTTAATTACACGTCAAGGTTTAAATACATATATCTTAATTCTAGACCTTGAACTAACGCTTAAAGTTTAAGGGTTTCGGTGTATTTGCAGGTCAAGATTTAAATGCCTATATCTTAAGCCCTAAACCTTTAAATCTTAATCCTACAGGGTTTAAAGGTTAAAGAATTGGGCTTATGTGTTTAATCCTATAGGGTTTCGGGGCTTTTCTTTAAAACTCTAAATCCTGGATCGATAGGGGTTTAGAGTGCCTATGTCTTAAACCCTATACCTTTAAACCTTAACCCTGCAAGGGTTAAAGGTTTCGTGTTTCCGTTGAATTGTAGGTCATGGTTTACATGTCTGAAATTCAAATCCTAAACCTTTAAACCGTAACCCTATAGGGTGTTTAAAGATTAAGGGTTGAGGTTAAATTGCTTAACCCTATAGGCTTGGGGTTTTGGGGCTTCTCGTTAGAATCCTAAACCCTGGATCGATAGGGTTTTGGAGAATAAGCCCTGACAATACCCTTAAACAAACCCAGAACACGCAGTGGAGTGAAGTGGAGGGGAGTGGGGGGGTGTGGTGGGGAGTGTTTTTTGGTCCTACTTGTTTTGGAAGACCGACCCTGGCGCCTTCTCCCCTTCTATTTAGAAGCAAATTAAGTCCTTATAAGCAAATTTGTTGCGTTGGAGATTGAGTGAGTACACAGATTACGTACCAACTCATACATACATATAAAGCCAATACACAGTATGAATATGCATGTGAGTACTGCAACACTACGACGACTTCAATCTTTAATTTGAGGGTCGATTCAAAACTGAATCGGCCGATTCAAATTTGAATCGGACATATTTCATCATTATAGGGGAGCCCGCTCTTTAGGACTTAGCGAGAAGGATTTAGAGAATAGGCGTTGAAGTGGGGAGCATCCCAAAGCTTAGTCCCCAAATCCTATTTTCTAAGGGGGCGCAAATCTTATCGCTAAAGCTTTAGCGTTAGCGAGAAGATTTATTGAGTAAGGTTGGCTTTTGTATGAGTTAGGGGGGGTCTCATTTTTGGGGATTTAAGGCTACTTAAGATTCCCTCTTTAGGATCTGGTGACTCCCTCCCACCCCTCTTCCCCAATATGATTTAGGGAGTGAAATTAAGGGATAAGATTGAGGGATCCTTCTTTGTTGACTTTAGCGATAAGATCTACTGAGTAAGGTTCTTTGTTTTATGATGTAGACGGAGAGGCTCATCTTTAAGATTTATAGTAAGGATCCCCCTCTTTAGGACACCCCTCTTTAGGGCTTAAGCAATAGGATTTAGAAAGTAAAACTAAGGAATGCTCTTTAGGATTTAGGGGATCTCCTCTGTAGGGTTTAGCCCCCCTCCCCCGCCCCCCACCTTTAGGCCTTAGGGAGTTAATTTCAGGGAACCAGATCTAGGGATCCCGATAAGATTTTATCCGAGCATCTGTTTAATTGGTGGGACCCCCCACCGCAATAAGAAAGGCAGGGCACTGCAATAATGAGACCATGGCAATGTATGCATTCTCTATTAAGCACAATAGGAATGTATTGTAGTTTCGCCGATCCAGACTGCAGCTCAGCAATCAAAAACGAAGCCTGCAGACAGACTTTTGAACACCCCCGGAAAATATTCATTCACTGTGGCGGTATTTCCCCATACGGAAACCCCCGTACTGGAGGTAGTAATTCTCTTTTAGAATTCAGAGGCTCTCCTCTTCAGAATTTCAAGACTTCCCTCTTTAGGGCTTTGGGAAAAGACTTAGGGAGTAAAATCATGGGAATATGATTTAGGGATCCCACCCTTTAGGATTTAGCGAGAAGATTTAGTGAGCCATTTAGTGACCCACCCCCCCCCCGCCCGCCCCAGATTTAGGGACTGGGGGAATATGATTTAGGGAATACGATGTAGGAATCCCGTGCTTTCGGATTTAGCGAGCAGGATTTTGGGAAGAGGGTTTATGCAACAGAAAATTGTGTGAATAAGGTCAAAGGATTTAGGGAGTCGGTCTCATCTTTAAAGCGTTTTGATGTCACGCAAGTGTAGAAAATTAGAAAACGGTAGGTTTTGGAGGGGGGGTAGCATATATATATATATATATATACATACGCACTACATGTGCACATATATATATATATATACGCATTCTTCATCTATTTATTTCTCTTGTGCATAAACTATATACACGTTCAAGCATGTAGCATTCTGTGGACATATGGGTCTCGCAGATGCAGCCTCTTTACTTTCATGGCCGTAGTTCAGGGGTTCCCCTACAAAAGGGTACATTCATTCAAGAAGGCTTTATGTACTTAGGGCCATGGCCTTGGAGGTTCGGGCAGGGTTAGCCCTAAACCCTAAACCCTAATCCCTCAACCCCTAAACCCTAAAAGGCCCGAGGGCAGACCGAAGCCTGAAAGGGCTTTAGGGACCTGCTGGGGTTCAGGTTTAGGGTTTAGGGGTTTTCAGGGTTGTCAGTGTTTTCAGTGCTTTCAGGAACTCAGGGTTTTCAGGGATTTTCAAGGTCCCCTTCGGTGTATCTGCCAAGGAGCTCCGCTCAGCAGCTGATTGTTCAGCCTGGCAGACAGCATGGCAATCGCTCGGGCATCAAATCGCAGACCTCGTCATGCCCCCTTTCCAGTACCCTGTAAGTTATGGAATTAGGTACCCAAAAAACCCCAGGTTTTGGGTTTCTTTTTTCCATAGTAGGACTGCAAATGGACCCTCTGGGGTTACACGCCTGAGGTGGTGCATGTTTGTCCTTTCTTGACAAACGCGAGGTATTGAGGGTCAAGAACACTGACGCCCGGTGCTTGGAAACACACCTCATGGGCATCGGAACAGTTCGGAACGGCATTCGATGGCCCACCCGGGCCCTATACCCTAAACCCTACACCCGAAAACCTAAATCCTAAACCATAAACCCTAAAACCCACCGTTCTTGGCCCTTGACGACTTGCCAAGACAGAGACTTTCCGATATCAAGGGTCATCATCTGGGTGTGGAATTCCAGACCATCCAACGAACCTTGACGCACAGAAGTGCAAGAGGGGCAATGCTGCCCTCACAACCGGCGGGGGGGGGGGGGGGGGGGGGGGTGTAATGTCTGGTTGCATCCGTGTGCCTACACAAGAAGAGTGGATGTCGGACTGGGTGTATGGCGCGGAGGACACATACCGAAAGAAAGCCTGCCTCTAAACTATAAACCCTGAACCCTAACTACACCGGCCCTCCCGAACCTCAAACCCAGACAGCCGTACCCAAAGCCACTTGACCCGACAGCGATGGCCTCAAGTAGCTCTTCAGCTCATCGTTCCTGGGCTGCTGACTTGCGGAAGATTTGCACCCTAAACCCTAAACCCTAAACCCTAAACCCTATACCTGCATGATTTCAGGGCCCATCCCCACGATGGCAAAGCGAAGTCGCGTCTTCCGATCGAGCTGGCGCAGGACTGCCTTGCGGCGGTAGCTGTGTTGGGGTTTAGGGTTTAGGGTTTAGGGTTTAGGGTTTAGGTTTAGGGTTTAGGGTTTAGGTCCGGGTTTAGGGTTTGAGTCAGCACAGGAAGCTTCAGCTGTGCACCTTAAGCCCAGTACTGTCTTGGCTGCACTCAGAAGGGTAGCTATAAGTTTTTTAGCTGCCTTATTAAGAAACCCAATAAACCCAAAAAGGCTAAGGATCTGAAGTTACAGTAAAGTACCACAAAGACTGTGTCTGTATACATATATGAGCGATTGACAAAACCGTGTGTTCGCCGAACGTTGCGCAACTTTCTTTGTGGGCGCCTATCGATTTTCGAGCATTAGCTCCCCGACCAAGACAGCATCTCTTCGATTATAGGGTCACGCTTTTTGGGTGGACCCCTAGCGGTTTATCTACACACACGCGAAACCTAAACCCAAAACCTCAAGGGACTAAAGGGACCTTATGCAGCGCACTAGGGGTTGCTTAGGGGATATTGAAGAGCTTCTTAAGTATATAGGGGCTATATATAGATAAGGTATATATTCCTTGTATACCCCCTAGATCGAAGTGTCCATGTCCAGACTTTGTAGGGTTTAGGGTTTAGGGTTTCGGAATCTTCCCAATCTCAAAGTAACAACAAGTCTCCTTTGTCCTGCTCCTTTCTTCTTGGTACCCCAGTAACCCTACTACAATAGGGGTACATTGTTTGGGGTTGGTTCATGTTATACGGGAAGCTAGAACCAAAAAATAAGACAAAAGTGTACCACTGGGCTACCACGTCTTGGCCATCGAACTCGGAACATCTAAACCCTCAAGGGCCTAGTGTATAGGTGACTACACCAGGAGACCTTCAGACCCCAACCCCACAAGATTGGGGTTCGGGTTTTAGAGTTTAGGGTTTGGGGTTGTAGGGTTTTAGGGTTTGGGGTTTAGCCCCCCCCCTCCCCCCCCACAATGAGGGCTTGGGGTATTGGAAGTCTGGTGCCTCGAGCTGGCGCCGTGCTGCGGAATCCGCTGGGCGCGTGACCTTCGCTGAGAGACGCCGCGCACGGCTTTAGTGGGTATTAGAGCGGGCTTAGGGGTGTTAGGGCTTGTTGGGGGGTGGGGGGGTGGGGGGTTTGGGGCCTTTTGGGTTTTTTGGGTTTTAAGGGTGTTTTGGGAAGTTTAATTCGGGGGTTTAGGGGGTTTGGGGGTTTGAAGGGTTTAGGCGCTAGTAGGTTTAAGCGTTGAAAGGTAGTCTGCATTCAGCCATGATACCTACACCTGGTCGGAAACTACACCCCTGAACTCTTGAAGCCTGCAACCCCTGTAGCCCTTGAAAAATCTACAGAACCCTTCGAACCCTGGAACCGTCCAGACCGTGTACACCCTACAAACACTAAGCCATCTAACCACTTCTTCGCCCTCGCACTCTCAGACCCATAAGCTCTAAACCCTTGAAATCCAAAAAGCCTAAAAGCCCCGATAAACTGGATGCGTCGAATGAATCGGAAAAGTTTGAACGAATCATCCAAGATCCAGGAATATATAGAATGAAGAGCCCCAGCAAAACCTGTTCATGAAGAGATTACACAAGCCTTTTGTGCGGTCATGAATCCAGCTTAACAGGCTGTGTGAGTGAAAAGAGCAGAATTCTTAGGACCTTTCTTGGCGGTCAAGTTCACCCGCTGGGGCTACAAACCCAAAACCCTAAACCCTAAAGCCTAAACCCTAAACCCTAAAGCCCATCACATGATTTCGTGTGCTCACACTGTATGCGTTCACCTCCATCGATCTGTGAAAGGTCAATCACTCACTTGCCAGAATCCTACGCGCCCGAAGACCCTGGATCGGCATTTCCAGACACTTGCCTCAACCCCCAAAAGCAAAACCCCAAACCCCAAACCCTCAACCACAGTCCTCATGTCCGATACCCGAAAACCCGATAGCCCTAAACCCTAAACCCCTAAACCCTGTAGCCCTAAGCCCTAAACCCCTAGACCCTACACCCCATCGAGCCCTTGAAGCCTCAACCTCAAACATCTCCAAAAAGGTCGCAACCCTAACCCATGAAGCAGTCTAAGTTCTACGTACAACCCTCAACCGTCCCCAACACCCAATCTTGGCTTGCCCCAATGTTCCTAAAGCCTTAATGCAGCAGACTGACCCTAAACCCTAAACCCTAAACCCTGAACCCTGAACCCTAAACCCTAAACCCTAAACCCTAAGCCCTAAGCCCTAAGCCCTAAGCCCTAAACCCTAAACCCTAAACCCTAAACCCTAAACCCTAAACCCTAAACCCTAAACCCTAAACCCTAAACCCTAAACCCTAAACCTTCCTAAACCCTAAACCCTAAACCCTAAACCCTAAACCCTAGCCAAACATGCCCAGGTGCCAGCGACTCAGGTGGCGCAGTGGGCGGTGCAATTAAGGCCGCATCCTTCTCCTCCTGTGTTGGGGTCGCTTGGGCTGCCCGTAGGGTTTAGGGTTTAGGGTTTAGGGTTTAGGGTTTAGGGTTTAGGGTGTAGGGTTAGGGCTTTAGGGTGTGCAATGTTGAGTTTTGGTTGAGGCTTCAGGGTTTGGAGCTGCTTGTGGGCTGCCCTCAACCCTAAACCCTAAACCCTAAACCCTGAGCCTTAGTTGACACACTCTGGACTTCCACCGCTGAACTGCTCACCCCAGCTGCCCATAGTCCCACCCTACAGAGTTACCACATGCTGAGAAACCTTTACACCCTAAACCCTGAACCCTGAACCTGAACCCTAAACCCTAAACCCTAGGGGTTTCATACCCAAACCTTGGGATGTTCCCCCTTATACTCAGAGTCCTTAAGAGGAATTCTAATGGGGGGGTCCTATAATCCACATTAAGGACTGTTAGTATAAGGGGCAACATCGCAACAAAACCTTTCATTCAAGCCCGGACAGTGACAGCCGAAAGAAGCCTGGATGACAAGGATTCGGAGCCAGTGAGAGGACTAGAGCTCCGCTTCTGAGCATGTAGGGTTAGGGGTTTAGGGGTTCAGGGTTAGGGTTCGGGGTTTTGGTTTGCGGTTTAGGGCTCAGGGCTTAGGGTTAAGGTGGGGGTTAAGAGGAAGGCAGAGAGATGTTTTTTGGGGGTTCAACTTTTGGGCTGTAGTCTGACACCCCCGTTCCTACCCGAAACCCATCGTGTCTCGACCGAACGAGTGCAGACCTAGGTTGAAGAACTACGCAGCTAGTCTACCTCGATTACGATTGCATGGTAGAACCAAACAACCCCAACTGTTTAGGGTCCTTTTCTAGCGCGGCACTCCGACCATAACACAGCCGTATACTCGTTTCACCCTCGACCCTAAACCCCAAAGCCTAAACCCTAAACCCTGAACCCTAAACCCTAAACCCTATGGGTAGGGTTTGTGCCTTCTCCAAAGCGCACAGCGCCGCTGCCACGTGTTTGCCTCGGTAGGGTCGTCAGCTTGGCAGTTAGGGTTTAGGGTTTAGGGTGTAGGGTGTAGGGTGTAGGGTGTAGGGTACCAGCCCTAAACCCCACGTAGAAGCCATTGAGCAGGAACACAGGCTACCCTAAACCGACCCTAAATCCCCATGTAAAAAGCGCTGCAATAGCAGGGTTCAGCTGGGATCTGGCACGAACCGTGTTGTGCGAACACCTCCCTAAACCCTAAACCCTAAACCCTAAACCCTAACCCTAAACCCTAAACCCTAAACCCTAAACCCTAAACCCTAAACCCCTAAACCCCTAAACCCCTAAACCCCTAAACCCCTAAACCCCTAAACCCCTAAACCCCTAAACCCCTAAACCCCTAAACCCCTAAACGGAAGATGTACCCGGAATATAGGCAGGTGTCTTCAGGGGCCCGAAGTGCCATGACTTGGGTTCCGAAGTCCCTAAACCCTAAACCCTAAACCCTAAACCCTAAACCCTAAACCCTAAACCCCAAACCCTAAACCCTAAACCCTGAACCCGAAGGAAAGAGAGGCATGCAAGCCTACTTCACATTACCCCCCCCCCCCTAAAAAAAAACAAACTCTTCCCGGAAAGGTATCAAGCCTGATTTCCGTAAACCCTAAATCCCACGTCCTGATACATGAGTAGCTAACCTAGACCAGCTAGATACTTAGGATACTGAAGGCTCTACACCCTAAACCCTCAACTCTAAACCCTAAACCCTAAACCCTAACCCCTAAACCCTAAACCCTAAACCCCCTTGGGCCGAAGAGCAGTGGCCCTGCAGCCTGCAGCTGCACTCCGCGCTGAAGTCGTCCTGGGTGTTCCCTCTGCTAGGGTTTAGGGTTTAGGGTTTAGGGTTTAGGGTTTAGGGTTTACGGTTTAGGGTTTAGGGTTCAGGGTTCAGGGTTTAGGGTTTAGGGTTCAGGGAATGTCGGGTTTAGGGTTAGAAAATCAGGTTTACGGTTCAGTCTAGTGTTCCGTCACGGGTCGATGCGAAGGAAGGACAAGCTTGCGTGGCTTAGGTTGGCCTTCGGAAGGATTCAGCTCTTGGCTGCTGCGTTCCACAAGTTACAGCAGGACCCTAAACCCTAAACCCTAAACCCTAAACCCTAAACCCTAAACCCTAAACCCTAAACCCTAAACCCCTCAGAACTTGATGTCCGCAAGGAGACTTTGCCGCCTCAAAGCGCTTCAGTTGTAGACCGAAATAATGGGGGGGCTTGCAAAATTCCCAAGTTCGTCCCTTTGAGCCACCCAACGCAACCTGCATTCAAAGGACGGCTAAACGGGATCCCTAAACAAATCGGAAAACCCTATGCGGACTCTAGACGCAAGAGTAACCTAGGAATGAAAAGGGTGCCGTTTTTTTGGTTTGAAGAATTTTTATAAGGGAACCCAAGCCCTACAAAAGGGTTTAGGGTTTAGGGTTTAGGGTTTAGGGTTTAGGGTTTAGGGTTTAGGGTTTAGGGTTTAGGGTTTATGGTCCTGCTCTGGGTCCTAGGACTTAGCAGAAGGGTTGCCTTACCTCCTTTGGGGTGTGCCAAGCGGCAGAGAGCTGCAGAGTGACCTTGCACGAGAGTGGTTGCGGTATAGGGAGGTTGTAGGGTTTAGGGTTTCGGGTTGCTAAATTGGGCCCCATTAGGGAGGTTCTGTGTTTCGAGGGAACTCCGATCTGACAGGATGAGCCCAAAGAAGGAACACCCCAAATGTAGAACATCCACCTTGAAAGACAAGGGGGCTTTCTTTCCCCTAAACCCTAAACCCTGAACCGTTTACTGCGGTTTAGGGTTTGGGGTTTAGCGTCTGCTAGTTATACAGGTTTAATGATGCTTGCTTCGGAAACGATGCATGCACGTGTGCATGCATAACCCGCATGAGGTCGGGTGTACTATTACTGGTATCCCCAAAAGGACAGACAACATAAACCCTGCACATACCCCGCAACCTGGTGAGGAACATTGAAGAACCAAGGGTTCTAGGTTTAGAGTTTAGGGAATCGTCTGAGGGCTTAAAGTTTTCAGAAACATACCTGTATGCATTCAACACCTTCTGTACAACTGGCAACATTTGCCTTCCAGCATCGCAGACTCGCAAGTAAGTTCCGGATGCCATTGAGTTCACTCGCCTGCAGTAGCCCTAAACCCTAAACCCTACACCCTAAACCCTTTAACAGCAGCCAAGATATCACGAAGAACCATACCATCGTGGCCAAGGGCTCGTGCAGGCAAGGGAAGCTCGCGGCGTCCATGTTTAGGGTTTAGGGTTTAGGGTGTAGGGTTTAGGGTTTAGGGATGATTCGAGATTAGGGTTTAGGGTTTGGGGTTTAGGGTTTGGGGTTTGGGGTTTCGGGGAAGGGTAGCCCTGGTTTTGCTTCATAGGGTTCGTCAGGGTTCCTCGCCCTTAAAGCCAGGCATAGAGGTACTGCCGGGCATGGTGTTTTGGGTTTAGGGCTTTGGGTACCGGAACCCAAAACCCTAAATGCTAAACACTTAACCCTAAACCCTAAACCCTAAACCCTAAACCCTAAACCCTAAACCCTAACCCCCCCCCCCGCCCCACAAGCCTGCTCTGGCGGCCCAAAAGGGCCCCTCACCTCGAAGAGCCTCCTGAGGGATTCAGGGTTTAGGGTTTAGGGTTTAGGCTTTGGGATTTAGGGTTCAGGGTTTCGGGTTGAATATCTATGGTTTGGGGTTGAGGGTTTGGGGTTGAGCATTCAGGGTTTGGGGCTTAGGATTTAGGGCTTGGGGGGCTAGGCTTTACAATAGCTTTTGCAGAGTTGTCTGGAAATGGACGCTCCAAGCCTGCGGCCAAGAAGCGTGAACCCCCCGCCCCCCCAACAAATCCCAACAAAAATCCAAACTTCCCAAACCCTTTTGAAACCCAGTGAAGCAGTCTATACACTGTTTACAGAGTTTAGACCCACAAACATATGTCGGCCTACGAAACCCCCAATGTAGATAGTAGGCTTCCTTTGCCTATTATAATATACATACATGTGCTCTACAAGTATATTACTAACACTAACACTAACACTAACACTACTCCTCCTGCTGCTGCTCCTGCTCCTGTTCCTTCTCCTACTCCTGCTTCGCCACAGGACTCCGTCGCGGTTGCTCTTCCCGGAAGCCCTACAAAATTTACCCTAAACTCTAAACCCCAAACCCTAAACCCTAAACCCTAGACCCTAAACCCTAAACCCTAAACCCCAAACCCCAAAGCCCGAGCTGAGTACGCCTCATCCCAGGGCGCCGCGTGGGCGCCGTCGAGGCCGTCGCCGGCGCCGTCGGTGCTGCGGAGGCATCGCCTTCAGAAAAGGGTTCAGGGTTTAGGGTTTAGGGTTCAGGGTTCAGGGTTCAGGGTTTAGGGTTTAGGGTTTAGGGTTTAGGGTTTAGGGTTCAGGGTTTAGGGTTGTCACCCTTAGCACCTATTATCATCCAAATGAAGGACTGTTAGTAGAGGGGGGAACATCCCAAGGTCACTCTTTCAACCCCAAGCCCTTATCACTGGCCGGTTTATCCCAAACCCCAAACCCCTTACACCTCGAGGTTTAAGGTTCAGGATACTCCCTAAACCTTAAACCCCTAGACGCTATGCAAACCCCCTAGGCCCAAACGGTCAACCCTGGCGACCTAAACACTAGGCATCCCAGACGTGAGCAACACCCCAAACCCCTTGTGATGATGGGATCCTATGTTGGCCGACCCGAACTACCCCTGCCCAACCCAAAATAATGTCCGAATGCCCCTGAACCCAAAACCCTAGACCCTAGACCGTAAACCCTAAACCCTAATTAAACCCTAAACCCTAAAAATATGAACCCTCGGGGCCTGCGGTGTCTTTTGCCGTCACGGACCCGTCCAGGAAAAGCAGGCGCCCAGCTGCTAGGCAGTCGTCACCCAACGCCTGCACATGAAGACCGGTTTTGTTTGTGAGGGCCTAGGGGGGTTTTAATAGGACCTTTAGGGTTTAGGGGTTTAGGGTTTTTAGGGTTTTTTGTTGTTCGGGCCTAGGGGGTGTTAATAGGTCTAGGGGTTTAGGGTATAGGGAGAACCCTGAACCGTAAAGCTCGAGGCTTAAGGGGATTGGGGTTTGGGATGAAAAGGTGATAAGGGCTTGGGCTTGGGATGTTCACCCTTATACTAACAGTCCTTAATGGGGAGTAATAGGTGCTAAACCCTAAACCCTAAACCCTAAACCCTAAACCCTAAACCCTAAACCCTAAACCCTAAACCCTAAGCCCTAAACCCTAAACCCTAAACCCTAAACCCTAAACCCTAAACCCTAAACCCTGTTCGTTCCACTGCCGGGCCCGGGCCTCCAGGACCCGTCGGGCAGCCTGCCAGCGACACTTGCAGGTTCATTGGGCTTTTTAAAGCCTTAATTAGGGTTTTTAAGCCTTACTTAGGGTTTAAAGCCTTAATTAGGGTTTTGGGGGGATTGGAGCTGTTTGGGGTCTAGGGGGTTGTTCGGAAAAGTTTAGGGTTTAGGGGGGTTGGGGTTTGTTTGGGGTTGTTTCGAATTCTTCGGGGTTGGGCAGGCAACTATATCACTTCGCACTGGGCACCTTTCCTGTGGACCTAAAACAGCCCTAAACCCTAAACCCTAAACCCTACACCCTACACCCTAAACCCTAAACCCTAAACCCTAAACCCAGATCCCTGGAAAAGACGCACCCCAATAAGGTTTCTGATTTTGGGGGGTTTGGGGGTTTGGAGGATGTGTATGCCCCATTTCTGAAACCCCCGTACACCCCAAACCCTATAAACCCTATAAACCCAAAAAACCCTATAAACCCTATAAACCCTATAAACCCTACAAACCTACAAAACCCTATAAAACCTTGCAAAACCCTATAAAACCTTGCAAAACCCTGTAAAACCCTATAAAAACCCCTGCAACCCCTTTTAACCCCCTAAACCTGAAAAGAAGGCGCCTTCAACCCGCCAGGCTGCAGCGACTGTGGCCCCCTTTGAGGTTTCCGCGGATTCATGAGGGGTTTAGGGTCTTTAGGGGCCCTGTAGATTTGTTCCCTTTTTTTCTATGTTTATTATAATTATTTTTTTATTTATTGTTATTTTTTTTCTTTTTTTTTTTTTGGGGGGGGGTGGGGGTGGGGGACTTTTTTAGTGCTTAAGGCTTAGGGTTTTTGAGGTGTTTTGGGTCTTTAGGGCGCCTGTAAAAAAAGATTGCGGGGCATCGTTGCCCTAACCTCCCCTATTAAAACCATATAAACCCCGAGAGCGTCTAAACAGGGCAAAATCCACTGTTCGGGGGGGGGGGGGGGGGACACAACAGCAAAGAGGGTACAACATTAAACCCTATAGACCCTAAACCCTAAGCCCTAACCCCCAAAAAGTTTAGCTGGGTGGCGGCCCCTCTGGCGCCGGCGAAGCTGAGCGGCTCCTGCACTTCTTCGGGTTCCGCCCTGAACCCCAAACCCAGGGTTTAGGGTTTAGGGTTCAGCATCTCAAGTTCGAGCATTTACTAGGCCAGTAGTGTGTTCAGGCAACGGAAAAAAACCCACCCGCCCAAAGAATCCCATAACATTAAGAAAATATAAGGTTTTCATCCTACCCCAAAGAGTTTTACCTTACCCAAGTCAGACACGTTTTCAACTGACCAACACCCGTTGGGGGAGGAAGGGGGCTGGAGGGGCAGGGAGGACCTTGCCCACTAATTTTCGGACCTTGCCCGCTAATTTTCGGACCTTGCCCGCTAATTTTCGGACCTTGCCCGCTAATTTTCGGACCTTGCCCGCTAATTTTCGGACCTTGCCCGCTAATTTTCGGACCTTGCCCGCTAATTTTCGGACCTTGCCCGCTAATTTTCGGACCTTGCCCGCTAATTTTCGGACCTTGCCCGCAAATTCTCGGGCCTTTCCCAGGTCCGAAAATTAGCGGGCAAGGTCCGAAAATTAGCGGGCAAGGTCCGAAAATTAGTGGGCAAGGTCCGAAAATCAGTGGGCAAGGTGGTGGGTCAGCGGGCAAGGTCCGAAAATTGGTGGGCAAGGTCGTGGGGCAGCCAATGGACCTTGCCCACTGATTTTCGGACCTTGCCCGCTGATTTTCGGACCTTGCCCGCTAATTTTCGGACCTTGCCCGCTAATTTTCGGACCTTGCCCACTAATTTTCGGACCTTGCCCGCAAAGCCATTAACATTTATATTATATATGAAAGAGTGGTTTAGGGTTTAGGGTTTAGGGTTTAGGGGCAACACAGGGGTTATGCGGCTATAGGGGTTAGGGTTTCGGGATTCCGCCCTGACCCCTCAATCCAGGGTTGTCGTAGGGGTTCGAGGCTGAACGGCAGGGGGGGACTACTACAGAAGCGTTTGCAGAAGTTCCAAGTGAACCCTAAACCCTAAACCCTAAAACCTAAACCCTAAGCCCTAAACCCTGAACCCCAAACCCCTAACCCCAAGCCCTAAACCCCCAAACCCTAAACCCTATATCCTGCACCCTAAACCTACGCCCTAAGCCCTAAGCCCTAAGCCCTAAGCCCTAAGCCCTAAGCCCTAAACCCTAAACCCTAAACCCTAAACCCTAAGCCCTAAGCCCTAAACCCTAAACCCTAAACCCTAAACATCCCAAGAAGAGCCCGTCCCGGAGGAGTTCTCCAAGCGAGCGCGCTTCGCGACTGGCGACGGCGACGTGGAAGGCCGCTTCGACCGAGGGGAGGGGGCCTCTGCAGCCCTTACACTTGCTGTAGGTTTAGGGTTTAGGGTTTAGGGTTTAGGGTTTAGGGTTTAGGGTTTAGGGTTTAGGGTTTAGGGTTTAGGGTTTAGGGTTTAGGGCTTAGGGCTTAGGGCTTAGGGCTTATGTCTTAGGGGCTGAATACTCTACCCCAGGAAAGATTAACCATTGTACTTGAAACAGGATTATGTTAAGCCA
This sequence comes from Symbiodinium natans, assembly GCA_905221605.1. Lineage (NCBI taxonomy): Eukaryota > Dinophyceae > Suessiales > Symbiodiniaceae > Symbiodinium > Symbiodinium natans. Next base: position 691,479 of record CAJNDS010002623.1, read on the forward strand.
AAAAGGTTAAAGGTTAACTATTTAGCCTCTAGGTTGTGAAGCTTTCCCTAACTAGGATGGCCCTTACCCTCTGCAAAAACATTTTCCTAAATTAAATCCTCTTGAACCCTAGCTAAGGATCCATGTACCCGTATATACTACATACTTGGAACCTGAAGCTACTATGTGGGAACCCCTCTAGGGCCGAAGCAGAAACTATATGTGCACATGGATCCTTCGATTTTGTGGTTGAGGCTTGTTGGGGCGCTTTTGGGCTGTTTGGGCTTTTTTGGGAGTTTGTAGGGGTTTAGGAGGGTTGTGGGGATGATGCTATAGGACTCAAGGGCTTGGAGCGGAGGCTTGTCGGAGCTAATGGGGCTTATAGGGCTTCTCAGGTTTGTCGAGCCCCGTGCGTTGGCCATCTTGGGGCTTAGGGTATGGGGTTAATCGACTGGGTGTAGGGTTTAGGGTTTGGGGTTTGGGGTTTAGGCTTGAGGTTCGACAGTAGGTCAAGCTTAGGAGAAGGTCTATGAACTTAAGCTAAACCTCAACCTGCAAAAGCAAAAACAGCCACACCCTTGCTAAACCCTTTGAACCACACCTTGCTAATCAGCGTATGTCCCCCCACCTGCAGTCTTTGCAGCTCGCCCTTCTCCTCGCCGACGGAGAGCCGCCCTGACAGCCACCCGAAACACAAACCCAACACAAATATTCTTCATAGAATTAGGGTTTAGGATTTAAGGTTCTAGGATTTAGGATCAAGGGTTTCGAACTTCGGGTGGGGCTGGTAGGGAGCTGCAGGATGGTTGGCTTCTTTTGTGGAGCTGGGGTTGGGAGCCTAGGTTCCCTTCAGAGCTCCTTTGCATGGGTTGTGTTTCTTTAATTCATGCAAATTACTGTAGGGAATTAGGGACCTGATTATCCCCTCTCTAGCAAGAAGAGCTTTCTTGGGTCTGGGGGGGCAGGCCCACCCAGCCTGGAACCTGTTTTATGGGTACTCTGCTCCAAGGAATCCGGTCGCCAGCTGGGGGAGGACGCCCAGTCAAGGGGTCAGGGCACCCCCCCCAAAAAAAAGGCAAAACACCTCAACGGCCCAAACGTTAAATTTATAGGATCTACGCTCGATAAAGGAAAGCGACGCGACAGGGTTGAGGGTTTAGGGCCTTTAGGGTTCAGGGTTGTGGGGCTCAGGGTTGATCTGCATGGCAGGCTAGAACCTAGAACCCTAAAACCCTAAAATGTCGAAACCCGAAAAACCCGAAAAACCCAAAAACCCAAAAACCCTAAACCCTAAACCCTAAACCCTCGCCTCGCGGCTCCTCGCCGGCTTCCAGCTGCGCCAGGCAGCGCTTGGCCTTGGCGACGTAGGCGTCGCTGGCAGACCTCGGCGATTGTAGGGCCCTTAAGGGAGGGTTTAGGGTTTAGGGTTTAGGGTTAGGGTTTAGGGTTTAGGGTTTAGGGTTTAGGGTTTAGGGTTTTGGGTTTAGGGTTGGGGTTTAGGGTTTAGGGTTTAGGGTTTAGGGTTTAGGGTTTAGGGTTTAGGGTTTAGGGTTTAGGGTTTAGGGTTTAGGGTTTAGGGTTAGGGCTTAGGGCTTAGGGCTTAGGGCTTAGGGCTTAGGGTTTAGGGTTTAGGGTTTAGGGTTTAGGGTTTAGGGTTTAGGGTTTAGGGTTTAGGGTTTTGGGCGACTGTAGGGTCCTTAAGGGAGGGGAAAGGGGTATAGGGTTTAGGGTTTAGGGTTTGGGGTTCAGGGGTTCATGGGTGGTACTTGGAGGTTCATAGTAGGGCACTGCATTAAAACCATATAAGTACCATGAACCGCCAAGTAGGTACCTAGCAAGCCTTAAAGACGCTTAGGGAGCCTTAAGGAGTAGGTGGGGAGTCTTAGGGAAACTTGGGTTAAGGACCCTACGGGGTGATCTAGGGGATTCTAGGGTTTCGAGACGAAGGGTTTAGGAGGGTTTAGGGATTTGGGGTTTAGGGACTCTAGGGTTATGTTTTGGGGCTCAGGGTTTAGGGCTTCGGGATTCTGGCTGTAGGGTTTAGGGATTCTAAGGTTTAGAAACTATAGGTTTAGAGGCTTAGGGTTTACATAGGGATTCTGGGGTTTAGGGACTGTATGGTTTGTGGGTTCAAGGATTCCAGGGTGTAGCTTCGATACAGGGTTCAGAGTTCAAAAAGTTACGGTGTATGGGACAACTAGGGCACATCCACTCAAACTTGCTGGTAATTGGGAAACCCAACACACACGAAACCTTTAACTCTAAATAGGGACTCGGGTTTAGGGTTTGGGGTTTAGGGTTTAGGACTAAATTTAGGCTTTAGGGCCTGGGTTTTGGAGCTAAGGGCTTCGGGGTTAGGGATTCTAGGGTTTAGGGACTGTAGCGTTTAGAGGTTTAGGGCTCGCCTTCTGCTTCTGTAGACGTCCAGAGCTCGAAAGTAAACATAGCGGATTCATCTTGCTTCAGGGTTTAGGGTTTACGGTTTCGGGTTTAGGGTTCAGGGGTTAGGGTTTCCAGAGACGCAATGTTCTAGGGCTCTCACGAATTGTCAAGTTCCCATGGGCGACCTTGGAAAGTCGTTCACATGACGACAGGGATGGTGCATCAGAGGCGTGCATGCACCTCTTGACTCCATTTGCCCCTGCAAGAACGTCACCAATACCAGCAGGATTTGGAATCGAATCTCCTTCAAAAGTTCTCGCGGCGCATATCAAGCCCCGAGGAGACGAGGCCGGCCCGCGCACACCGTGTACATGGGCTGCTCGACAAATCGCGGTGACGAGTCCACCTCGCCCGGCCCTCATCCTTCTTTTGTAAGCCATACCCTAAACCGTAAACCCTGAACCCTAAACCCTAAACCCTTAACGTCAAGAAGCTGAGGCTCAGCCCAGCGACGTGTTGTCTGGGGCTCAGGGTTTACGGCATGGGGTTTACGGTGTACCTCATGCTACACTCTGCTACGTTTCACTTCGCCGTCTACAAGGAAGGTGCTGGAGATTTTTGGGATTGACGGTTTAGGTAGGGGTGCTTGGAGGTTCATGGGTACGTAGTCTGCGGTTGCAAATACCCTAAGCCAGGCTAGATGGAAAGAGAGAATCTTGTCTCAACACGGTCCCCCATCCCCAAACAATACAAAGGGTGCGAAACCCTAGAACCCTGCCCCCTAGACCCTAAACCCTAAACCCCAAACCCAAAACCTTAAACCCTCAACCCTAAACCCCAAACCCTAAACCCTAAAACTCCCATGTGCGGGGAGGGCTCTGAATGGAGAGCACATGCTCGTAGTCAGCCTTGGCCTTGCTGAGATCTTCAACTTATTATAAGGTTCTTACGGGAGAGTTCTTAAGGTTTAGGGTTTAGGGTTAGGCTTTAGGGTTTAGGGTTTAGGGAGACAAGTTTAGGGAGACATCTTGCGAAACCAGATGCCTTCCGAAACCAGGCTTAGGGGTTCGTCGGGAGTAGGGTCAGGGGTTTGGGGTTAGGGCGCGACACCCCCCCCAGAGCTGAGGCCGCAAAATTTCGACCTCAACTACCCTTACATAATAGGGATTCTATAAAAAAAGAAACGTATGTATGTACATATACATACATCTGTAGGGCCCTTATGCATTCGTAGGAGGCAGAAGTTTGATTTGTAGGGTTGAGGGCTAGTTTGGGAGGCTTCTGGCACTCCCAAAGACTCCAATATCCCTGAATTAAGGAATATGCTTTAAATGATAGTATAGGATCCCTCATATGATTTAAGGTATATTCCTTAAATAAGGAAAATGCCTTAAAATATAAGTAGGATCCCTCATATGATGTAAGGTATAATTATTCCTTAATTACGGTTTAGGGTTTAGGGTTTAGGGTTTAGGGTTTAATTGGAGGCTTCTGGCACTCCCCGGCCTTGCCATAGAGCTTCTCCGCTTCCGCGCCGGCGGCCGATTGGGCAAGCTTGCGGTGGATACCGCCGCGGCTCATCCAAACCTGCAGGACACAACTCCGGGGGGTCTTAAGGTTTAGGGTTTAGGGTTTAGGGTTTAGGGTTTAGGGTTTAGGGTTAGGGGTTTAGGGTTGAAGGTTTAGGGACACAACTCTAGCTCGACGCCCTGCAGACCCCAAACCCTATGCTCTATTAATACCTCGCCTTGCAAACTAAAACCCCAAACGGTAGACCCCAATGCATCACCTCTGAAAGAGAGAGAGAGAGAGATAGAGAGAGAGAGAGAGAGCCAGAGAGAGAGAGAGAGAGAGATTGAGAGAGAGAGAGAGAAAGCACGTGCCTTCATTGTATGAGGATATGATGGATGGGGGGGTATGTGCTGAACCAGTAGGCTCTAGTTTCGGGCTTCTGCTCCTGAACCCTAGAACCTGAAAAAAAAAAAAAAAAAAAAAACGTAAAACCTGAACCCTACACCCCAAGCCGTGAACCCCAAACTCCCAACCCCAAACCCTAAACCCTGAACCCTAAGCCCTGAACCCCCCTAACCCTAAACCCTAGACCCCTAACCCTAAACCCTAAACCCTAAATCCAAAAACTGCCAAGGGAAGCCTTGGGCCAACGCGATGCGTCGAAGCCATCCACGGCGCCTGCATGAAGCCCGGTAGAAGGACTGAGGGGAGTTCTGCGCTTTTTGGGGTTTACACACAAGGGTTAGGCTTTACAAGTAGGGTTTAGGGTTTAGGGTTTCGGGTTTAGGGCTTAGGGCTTAGGGCTTAGGGTATCTTACTTAACTGAGGAAACCTTTTATACCCCTCACATACCCTGCAAAGCCCAAGGCTCGCACTTCAGAGCCAGGCTACTAGGGTACGGGTCTTGGGGATGTGACTAGACCCGGGAGTAAACTAGGAATAAAAGGGTACTCGGTTTGGTTTTAAGGGGATAATAAGGGAACCCCAACCCTAAAAAATCCCTAAACCCTAAACCCTAAACCCTTTTTGGTTTTAAGGGGATTATAGAAGGGAACCCCAACCCTAAAAAAGGGAAAAAAAGGGTCTTACTCAGTCCTAGGTGATGCGAGCGTAGGGGTCTGGGTAGTGTTGTTGGTGGTTCAATACATTTGGGAATGTACCTTTAGGGGGGCATCCTAGAACCTATACCCTAAACCCTAAACCCTAAACCCTAAACCCTAAACCCTAAACCCGTGGATTTAGGGTGGACCATGACGGATGTCAAGTAGGGCTTCAGGAACCCCCGCCCCCCCGCCACCCGACCGCCCTTCAAGCCCCTAAGCTTGGGATGTTCCCCCTTCTAGGGGGTAAAGGAATCACGATTAAGGACTGCTAGAATCCAAAACCCAAAACCCGAAACCCAAAACCCTAAACCCTAAACCCTAGTAGAAGGATGAACATCCCAACCCTAAGCCCCTAAACTTCCCAAACCCTCGAACATCATCTGCGAGGCGAGGGCACCCTCTCCTTCAGCCTCCGTGGCTCTTGTTTTTGCTGCATGAAGTACGGTTAGGGTTTAGGGTTTAGGGTTTAGTGTGAATCTAGCCTAGGTGCAGTAGCTGTACATGTGCCAGGTTGTGAAAATCGCGGCCACTGTGGCCCATCAGGGCCATTGAGTCAACCCCAACGTGCATAAACATTGAAAACTTGAGTTTCTCAGCAACTTCTGGCTTCGAGTTTCCGATTTGGGGCTTCTGCTTTAGGGTTAGTTTAAGCCCTAACCCCTAACCCCCAAACCCTGAAACCCGAAACCTTAGCACCGAAAGCGTGAGGCCTAGGGTCGAAGGATTAGGGCGTCCAGGGTTTAGGGTTTAGGGTTTAGGGTTTAGGGTTTAGGGTTTAGGGTTTAGGGTTTAGGGTTTAGGTTTGGGAACCCACGCGACCTTGCCTTCGAGGCTCGTTATTTCCTGGATGTCGGCTAAGGCATCTTGCAGCATGCCCATGCCCACGTAGCAATGCCTGAGTGATGGGGATCTTAAGGGTTTAGGGTTTGGGGTTTAGGGTTTAGGGTTTAGGGTTTGGGTTTAGGGTTTAGGGGGTTCAAGGGCCACTACTCCCTTCCCTAAGGTTTCCGAGGTACCTAGCCCCCTTGAACCTCCCTCCCTCAAGAACCCTATAACTGAGGCTAAACCCTTTAAGCCCTAGGCCCACAAACCCGCACATGAAGCCCTAAATCCCTAAGCCACGAACCGAACAGCACATGAAGTCGTGAGGGCTAAAGGGTTTCGGGGGCTTAGGACGAAAACCCTAAACCCCAAGCCCTAAGCCCAATGAAGAGAAAGAATGGCTTAAGGGCTCAAGAATGGCCAGCGAAGGAAGCTGGGGCTAGGACCGTTTAAGGTTTTCAGGCTAAACCCTGGACCCTAGAGGGTTTAGGGCTTAATGTTGCGAGGTTCGGGGTTTGGGCAGAAGGTCACGAACTTTGTGCCATCTGAATTGCGCATTAAAAACAGGCCAGAGCGCATTTGCAGAATCATGTGGAAACCCTTCCAATGTGATACTGAAGACAAGTAATGCATTCAAATTCCGGTTCTAGAAATCTCTTGTTGAGGCCTTGTTGAGGCACGTAGCGCAAACTTGAAGAAGCGCGCGAACCATTAGACCAAAACCTACGAAGCTCCTAAACTCACTGAAGCCCCGAAACCCTGAAGCCCCTCAGACCAGCACCCTAAACCCTAAACCCTAAACCCTAACCCCTAAACCCCAAACCCTAAATCCTAAACCCTAAACCCTAAACCCCCAAAAGCTGTGGCGAGGCACGCACGGTTCAGCAGCGCGGAACATCTGAGCCGACCAGGCCTCAGCCTGGGTTGTGTCCCGGACCCAGAAGCAAGGGTTTACGGTTTAGGGTTTAGGGTTTAGGGTTTAGGGTTTAGGGTTTAGGGTTTAGGATTCAGGGTTCAGGGCTTATAGACATACTAAGGTCCTCTTGTAGGGAGTTGCAGCAATTTGGAACAAGCCCAGGTGCTTTTCGGGAGCCCTAAAACCCCTCGCTCTACACCCTGATCCCTACACCCTAAACCCTAATCCCTAAACCCTAAATACACTAAACATCCCAAAGCCTTACACCTTTACATCGCCGAAGCCCCAAACCCTACTCTCTGGCCCGTCCCTAACGTCCCAAGAACTTCCCCCTCCTGAACATCCGACTCTACGCTTTTACTCCTCATCGGAGCTACGTACTCTCCTGGTTGCAAGCGCAGAAATGTTGGCTCAGCCCTGCGCAGACGCCCGCTCAGCGTCGCCTGCATGAAAAGTCTTTCTGGAGCGAGGTACATTGCGGACTTCGTGTCGCGACCGGCCTTGTCTGAGAGGTCTCCCAGAACGTCCTCGAGGCTTTCTGTAGTTGATAGCATGGTCGTCGCCAGGCGATTGATGTGTGCGTAAACCGCTCGGACATCCCAAAAGTGTTTCTGCGCATGTTCCCACGTCTCCTTACCGTGTGTGAGCGACAGAAAAAGAGTATCTGTAAATCCAGAGTAGACTATAATGGACGACACCTCTTCACCCTGTCCGGGAGCCTTGCTAACTCCACGAAGCTTGTTACCTTCAAGCCACCCTAAACCGCAAACATTCCCATCCCTCCCCTGCCCGGAAAGGGTTTAGGGTTTGGGGTTTAGGGTTGGGGGATTAGGGTTTAGGGCGCTAGGTGCAGGCGCAGTAGCCCGGCTACGAGGCGAGAGAAGGTTCTGGCTGCTTCCGCATGGCTCAGCCTGGGCAGTTGCGGGGGTCTCAGGATTTTCTTAAAGATGTTTCCTACTTGGAGGAACTTTAATTAGGTGCATGCAAAGGCTGCATCCTCACGGGAAGCGGTGCCTCGAAAGCGAAAGCCTACTTGGAGGTGTATAACAGGTTTAGGCTTGGTACAGGATTTTGGGCTCGGGTTCAGAAGGTTTAGGGCTTAGGGTCGTAGAGGGCTTACTTGGAGGTTCATGGGTACTTGCAACTAACCTAAACCCGAAACCCAAAACCCAAAACCCTAAACTGTATCTGGGGTAGGGGACCTCGAACCCTCATTCTCAATGGTTCTCTGGCCGTACATAGGGCGCTTATCACCCTCCCACATGCTGCCCAGAACCCTTCAACCGGAGCTGATTCTGAAATTTAGGATTTAGGGTTTAGGCGAAACTTCTTTGAGTTTAGGTGGAGCATGGTGCTGGCAGTAGCACTCGGAGTCTTCTTGCGCTCAGTGCCAGGGCTTCATTGTTCAGGGTTCAGGGTTTAGGGTCCTTAAGTAAACCCCAGAAAGTTGGAACATGGTTTAAGGATGATTAGAGCTGGGATATATAACCCTTATGGGGATACGGATGCGCCAACTTTTTGGAGTTTACTGTATAGGGTCTAGGGTTTAGGGTCTACCACTGGAGGACTACGCCAACTGGGGACCACGTGAAGCCGAAAATCGGGGTCACACACTATCCCTTTTCAGGAACATGAAACCATCAACCCTTTTAGGGTTCATTTGGTCCCCAAGGTTGGAGGATCTTCTTCAGCAGAATCTGGCGTGAGCCTAAACTTTCCTAGAACCTTTAAAGGCTTCAGCTTGCAAAAGAGCCGCAAACCAGCAAAAACACCCTGAAGCCCTAAAAACCCTAAAAGCCCTAAGCCCCTAGGGCCCCTAAATCTAAGGCTGGAAACTCATTCTTCTGCAGCTGCGCAGTAGCTCGGTTGAGCGTTGCCAGAGCCTCCTGCCCCTCGGGGAACTCCTGCCATGGGGAGAGGAAAGTGCTCTCGTTAAGGCGGTGGAGGTTCCGGGTGGGCCAATGTTGGGGTTTAGGGTTCAGGGTCTTGGGTCTAGGGTCTGGGGTTTAGGGTTTAGGGTTTAGGGTTTAGGGCCCTTCATGGGGGAGACCATGTATACACCCTATACAGCCCAAAGGCCCTAAACCCTCATGGGGCTTATAGACCCTTCCGCCTTCCCTCCCCTTCAGGACATAGGGGATGAGCATGCCTCCATGAAAGGCGAAGGCTGAGTCAGGCGGACGGCTAGAATCTTCTTGCGGGCTCGTAGCTTGGTTCAGGGGGCGTAGGCTTGAGGGTTTAGGGTTTTAGGGAACTCTGGAGCTAGGTATTTTACATCCCCGAGATGACTCTGCAGGGGATTATGTAGAGACCCTTGGTGCGCAACTCCTCCATCAGATGAAAAATCCACGCTCGGGGTAAGCCCCGTAATCCTAAATCCTACTCGGAGGTTCATGGCACTTGTTCAACCCATAAGAACCCTGCTGGTAACCCAGTTATACCCATATTAGGGCACGTAAGGGGCTTACAAGTGGGTTTCTGAGTTCATTGGACTGGAGCTTGGGATTACAGCTCCCGTTATGACCGCCTGCATATCATCGTAAAGGATGATGTCACACATCTTAGGATGAGCCGTCGAAAGGCAGCAGCGGCATACGTGGGCCTGGTCCCTCCTAAGCAAGTAGTCGGCTTTGACTCCATCTTTGTCGATGCCACCACTGCTCCACCTCCCAAATCTGTGGTCCTTCCTTCACCTAGAGGGTTCCCAAAGCGGAAGACGTTCTGGATACTGTCTCTCCAGGAAATTTCGCCGGACTCCAAAGTGAAGATCTTGGACCCATGCACCAGAGAGTGGCTCATCTCTGTCCTGTCCTCTCGATTCTTGAGCCTTTTTTTGGCAGTTTCCCTGCCATCCACATGACGGCTTGTCCCCCGGTTATTGCCGCAATAAAAAGTGATCCAGGCACTGGTTCTCGAATTCCATCAACATCTGCTGGGATGAGGACGAAGTGACTAACCTTAGGGTTTAGTGTTTAGGGTTTAGGGTTTAGGGCTAGCGGTGAAAGGGGTTCTAGTGGAAGTAGTGGTAATAGAATGGCAGCGGTAGTTATAGTCTGCAGCAGTGGAGTGGTTCTGGGCATTTCCCAAATTAGGCGTAACCCGTTTATTCCCCAAATAGAAAAGAATCCCCTTAGAAGGGAGCCCCGACAAGGGTACCCCTATTTTCGGAAACCCTCTTATGGTGGTTGCAGGGTTTTAGGGATGAGGGTCCACTGCAGTCCTCCTCGTCGTGCGGAGCATCTGGCGGGCCCTGGCCGACTTTGCTCGTTCGGTCTGGGGAGTCTAGGGTCTACGGAGTTTAGGGTTTAGGGTTTAGGGTTTAGGGTTTAGGGTTTAGGGTTTAGGGTTCAGGAGGTGGCATAGGCCAGCGCTCCAGTTTAAGAGTAGCATCCCTTCGAGGATCCACCCAACTTGCCCCTAGAAGTCTCTCTTCGAAACCGGACTTCGGGTTTGGGGTTTAGGTTTAGGGGTTTAGGGGTTGAGGGGTTTAGGGATTTATTTGGGGATTTAGGGGTTTAGGGGATTAGGGGTTTGGGGATTTGTGGGTTTGGGGGTTTAGGGATTCAGAGGTTTGGGGGTTTGGGGATTTGTGGGTTTGGGGGTTTAGGATTATTTAGGGATTTAGGGGTGCAGGGTATGCAGGGATGTCGGGCTTCCCACTTCAGCCTTCTCCTCATCCATGGCTGCAGCCGTTGCAGCCCCTCGCGCCTCCTGCAGCCATACTTGGAGGTTCATGGCTACTTCTAACCACAGTGAGGTTATAAGTACCCTGAACCTCCAATTAGATTCTGGCTGACCTAAAATGCATGGGAGCCTCCTGAAATTTCGGTCCTCAAAAAACGATAAGGATGATACTCTAAGAGAGACAAGGCACCCTCCCCCCCCCCACCGCCCGACCTCAAAAGCCTAAACCCTAAACCTTAAAACCTTTAAACCCTAAACCCAGGCGTCAGGGTGATAGAAGGCCTTTGGGGAAGTGCCTAAACGCTGGGACCTTCCGCCGCAGGCTTCGCTTGGACAGAAGGAAGGCCAATCTAAGGGCTTTTCGGGTTTAGGGTTTTAAGGCTTAGGGTTTTGTAATAGAAAAGGGCTCCAGAACTAGGGGCCTGTACTAGGGGCCCGTGCAAACTACCCTAAGAGTTCTGAAAATCTGGGGTTCAGGGAATCGGAACCCGGAGTTTCCGGTGACGTTTACGGTTTAGGGCTTTAGGGCCACGACGTCATGGGGCACCCGATCGAACTACCTTCGAGCCCCGCAAGCCAACCGGTACTTGAGTATTGTTGGGCATACAGAGGCAAACCTTGGTTCCGCCGGAGGGAAGGAGGCAGGAGGGAGGGCGAGAAAGAGAGATAGGAGAGAGAGGAGAGGAGGGACAGAGAGAGACCTGCTGCAATCAAATACCACAGGAGACCAGTCCTGCAGGGGCCTATAGGGTTTTGGGTGCCGTCAGTACAGGAAACCAGCCTGGACCTGTTGAGGGTTTAGGGTTTAGGGTTTAGGGGCATATGCAGGTTTCCTCTTCAGCTGCAGCAGCTTGGCGAGCCTTTGCAGAATTTGAGCAGCAGTTTCAGAGGAGCCCTCGCTCGGCTGAGGGTTTAGGGTTGAGGGGTTTTGGGTTCGGGTCTAGGGTTTAAAGTTTAGGGTTTAGGGACTACAGACAGAGGCATTGGTGCCAGCCATCTGCCCAACAGTGATAGGGCATTTCTTCGCATCCGGTGGTAACCCTAAAGATATCACGCTGAAGTGAAACCTGTTGTTGCAGTGGTTCGTCACGGCTGCTCCTTGCCTAGAAACCGATCTCAGGTCTGGCTTGCTAGGGAGTATTAGGTCTTTGGGTTGTTTTAAAAGTCCTAAACCGCAAGCCCGAGAACCCCTGAACCCCCTAAACCCCCTCAGACCCCTAAACCTAGGGTCTATCAGGGCTGGATAGCTTGAGGTTTGGAAGCTTTGGAACGTAGAGCTGCTTTGCCAGGGTCTTCCAGTGACGTGACGCATCTGCATCGACTTGAAATGGTGTTGTAGATCGCACCTAGCCCTAAACCCTCAACCAACGGCATAAACCGCCATCAAACGGTGATGCCATCAAAACCCGAAACCCTAGTCAAACGGTGATGCCATCAAGTACTCTTCCTTGTGGACACCCTACTTGGAAGCTCTTTTGACTTAGTACGCCCTAGAAACCCTATATAACCCAACTTACTAACCCTGCTTGCTAAGTCAAGCTTCCGAGTAGGAGAACCAATGGTCACATCCCACATCGCATAGACCAAAGTTGAGCTAAGGTTCAGAGTGTGGGATTGGGGTTGAAGGCTTGCGGCTCAAGATTAAAGTCTAAGGCCTAGAGCTGATAATAGGGTTTAGGGTTTAGGGTTTAGGGTTTAGGGTTTAGGGTTTAGGGCTTGAATAGGACTAACAGGCCAAGAACTTCGGGCTTGAGGATGAACCCATTGAAGTCGAGAGCGGCGCCTCAAACTCTCGCCGCTCCTCTTTTTCAGCCTACCAGGGCAAAGGGTTTAGGGTTTAGGGTTTAGGGCTTAGGGCTTAGGGTTTAGAGTTTAGGGTTTGGGGTTTAGGGATAAGAGTTCTGGGTGATCTGCTCCCGTACCTTATATCGTTCCATAAAGTTCTGGAAGGAGTAGGCAAGGGCTCCTGCACTGCGGGCCCAGACAAAGGGCCCGTGTAAACCGCCCTAAGAGTCCTGAGAAGTTGGGGTTCGGGGAATCGAAACCTAGAGTTTCCGTGACCTTAGGGTTTAGGGTTTAGGGTTTAGGGTTAGGGCGGGTTAGGGGTTTGGGGCTTTGGATTTAGGATGGGATGCCTTTCCCTGCTTTGCGCATTGTACAAGGAATCAGGACAAGTGGATAGAGGACTAAAGGGGGGTTAGGGCACTTCTACGGTCTTCGGCATATTTTCGGACCGAAGGATGATATAGCGGTTTTAAGAATACTTCGGCTAAGTTGTTGGGTTACAAGGATTTGAACAACGCGAAGCCCAATTTCGGGGTCTTCAACGGCATGCTTTCAGGTTGCTGACCCCTTCTTTCATAGAGTCAGGATTGAATTCCATCCCCAAAAGGGTGCTAGTATCATTGGGCAACCTCGCAATAACCTTGGGCTCCATTTGCCTGCTCTCTTGGGGGGATACCCTAAACCCTAAACCCTAAACCCTAAACCCTGAACCCTAAACCCTAAACCCTAAACCCTAAACCCTAAACCCTAAACCCTAAACCCTAAACCCTAAACCCCTGAACCCCTAAACCCGGAGCCTGCAGCAGCTGATCCTCCACGCCCACCGACGGGGGCGTGGTTTGCAGCAGCGCGGCAGCGATAGATCGAAGCTCCGGCGCACCTCGGGTTGGGGGTTTAGGGTTTAGGGTTTAGGGTTTAGGGTTTAGGGTTTAGGGTTTAGGGTTTAGGGTTTAGGGTGTAGGGTGTAGGGTGTAGGGTTTAGGGTTTAGGGTTAGGGTTTAAGGTTTAGGGTTTGGGGTTTCGGGTTTCTAAGGTTTAGGGTTTCGAAGGTTTAGGGTTTCTCAGGTTTAGAGTTTCGAAGGTTTAGGGTTGGGTTTCTAGGGTTTCTAGGGTTTCTAGGGTTTCTAGGGTTTCTAGGGTGTCTAAGGTTAAGGGTTCAGGGTTTAGGTTTTTAGACCCCCTATATGTGGGGGGGGTTTCCGAAAATGGAGGTACCCTTCTGGGGGCTCCTGTAACAGGATTGTAGAATATTTTGGGGTATATAAGCGGTACCCCTATTCTCGGAAATTCCTATATGAAAAACAATGCCCTTGTGTATGGGCTGTGGGCTATTGTTACTTACATAGTTTGGGGGTCCAGGTAAAGCGTCTATAGAGCGTGGGCGGCTTTAGGCTTTGAAAGCGGCTAAAGTTCAGTGCTCCAGGCTTGGGATGTTCACCCTTATACTAGCAGTCCTTCATAGGGAGATTATTGTATGCCCGATTATAGTCCCCATTAAGGACTGTTAGTACAAGGGGGAACATCCCAACTCCAGGCTTTTGTTTGGTTTGGCCTCTGGTTTGATCTGTGGTCGCACCACTTCCGGAAACATGCTGTCTGAGTATGCCAACCAGAAGCTCAACGACAACCTCAACGTTAAACCCTGGACCCCAAACCCGAAAGCCTGGACCCTAAACTACCCTGAACCCTGCAAGGCCCTAAACCCTAAACTACCCTAAACTACCCTAGACTACCCTAAACCCTAAACTACCCTAAACCCCAAACTACCCTAAACCCTAAAAGCCGACGATGTGGGCCTTGCGCGGCACGGGGCGGCGTTGCTGGACAAACCTGCACAATGGCAGATTCGCGTGTCTTGGATTCTCGAGGAATGCGCCTCTGAACACGAATTCGTAAACCCAAGAGAGTAATCTAGGAATAAAAAGGGTGCCCTTTGGGTGTTAAAAGGGCTTGTAACTAATTAAGGGAACCTGAAACCTAAAAAAGAAATAAGGGCCTACGCTGGGTCCTAGATTATATGTCCTATGCTGGACATCCTCAACCAGAAGGCAACACAAACGTCTCGTCCCGTCCTAAACCTCGTCTCTACCACGCTACCCTGCGACGCTTTCCGCAAGTGTGTGTAAGAACCCTCCCCCACCCCCACCCCCGCCCCACCCAACCCCCCCCCCCCCCCCCCCCCCCCAAACCCCTAAAGACTGACCCTGGTGCTTAACCGCTGAACCGTTCCAAATAAAACCCTTACTAAACCCTAAGCCCTGAACCCTAAGCCCTGCGCCCTAAACGCAGCCTGCTTCGTCCCCGGCAACACAAGCGTCTTGGCCGCGACAAGCTCGGCTGTGCTAACCTGGCGTCCCCTTTGAAAGTTGTGGCTTTCTACGGTTTTGGGGATGAGGGTTTAGGGTTTAACGGTTTAGGGCTTAGGGGTTTACAGGGTTGGGGTACATGCACCCCTGTTCGACACCTTCTTGGGTAGCAATTAGGGTTTAAGGGCGTGCAGGGGCCCCAGAGAAAGACGACCCCTAACTCTCTGGGCTTGGGATCTTGGGTTTGAGGGGTTAAAGGGTTCAAGGTTTATAGGGTTTAGGGTTAGGTCTTTGTCAGTTAGGGTGTTTAGGGTCGGGCATTTGGGTTGCAGTCTGCTGCGCGCCTCCTCAAGAGGGCGCGTGCTGGGCACGGGCGGGCCTAGCAGAAGCAGATCGCCCTTAACTGAGTGGTGCTTTAGAGCCCTTTGAAAATTATTTATGAATAGGTTCCCTTACAAGGGAAAGAAGGCAAATTTAAAATGACCCCAGAGAACTACCCAGTTAAACTCTGAGCCCGTACAACGAAGCCCCCAAACCCTAAGCCCCTAAAACCCTACACCCTGCAACCCTGAAACCTAACAACCCTAAACCCTTAACCCTAAACCCCAAAGCCTAAGCTCTGAAACCCTGAAACCCTGAAACCCTGAAACCCTGAAACCCTGAAACCCTGAAACCCTGAAACCCTGAAACCCTGAAACCCTGAACCCAAAACCCTGAAGCTACATTGAATGGCCCGTAGGATGATGGTTTCAAGTATTGCGGTTGAGCTGCACAGAGGTTTAGGGTTTTGGGGGGGGGCGAAGAATGGGCTTAATTCGGGTTTAGGGTTTGGAGGGTTTAGGGTTTTGGGCATTTTTTAAGGTTTAGGCTTTAAGGGTTTGGTAAGGCTTAAGAGGTTAGGGCTTGGAGAGTGTATCGGGTGAGTGGGCTCAGGGTTTCGGATTTGGGTGTAGGGTTTAGGGTTTAGGGTTTAGGGTTTAGGGTTTAGGGGTGATGGGGTTTTGGATGCAGCAGCAAGAAGCAGATGGCCGTAGCCTGGTGCGATTAGGCCCTGAGGCTTGTATCGCTCTGAGGCGGGATGGGCTCAGACTACGAAACCCGGCGAAACGTCCGGGATCGACCCTGTAGCATGAGCAACTGCCTACTGACACAGTTGCAAAGTCCAAGAATCGAAATCGTGCTCTGAAGCAAGCACAGAACAAGATTCCTGCACTGCAAACTTTATGGTTAAGTGTCTCAGAGTGTGGGCTTTGGGCTCACAAAGATTTGGTGGAACCCTAAACCCTAAACCCTGAACCCTAAACCCTGAACCCTAAACCCTAGACCCTAAACCCTAAACCCTAAACCCTAGCCCTCGCCGACCTGCGCGCGACTGCGGCGGTGGCGGGGCCTCACGGTAGGAGCAGTTGATGGAGGGCGGGTGTTTTATTCTCTGGCTCATGTAGGGTTTAGGGTTTAGGGTTTAGGGTTTAGGGTTTAGCAGGGAATGAGGTGCACATGTAACATCATGTAACCCTAAACATAGTCCCTTGAAACTGAGTTGGGCCTCTAGCAACGAACCTTAGGGGCTGAATCTCCTAGCCCAAAAAAGGCTAACCGTTTCTTTGTAATCGGAATATATATATATACATATTTAATTATTTATTTATTTATTTATTCAAAATTTTATATTTATTTATTTACATACATATATACATACATCTAGCCAAAAAGGTTAAAGGTTAACTACCCAGCCCCTAAGACGCTGAGTGCTAAACCCTAAACCCTAAACCCTGAACCCTAAACCCTGAACCCTAAACCCTAAACCTAATGGGAAGAACTGGGGCCCTGTCTTCGCTCCTTGGTGCTAAAGGTCGGAACCCGGGTTTAGGGTTTAGGGTTTAGGGTTTAGGGTTTAGGGTTTAGGGTTTAGGGTTTAGGGTTTAGGGTTTAGGGTTTAGGGCCCCTACACCTGTTTTTGAACGATCTTTGACTGCTTCTGCGTGGCTGCGGGCCTCGCAACTCCAAACCCATAAGCTTTTGAGCCCCCTAAGCCCCCAGACCCTCCAGGGTTTAGGGTTTAGGGTTTAGGGTTTAGGGTTTAGGGTTTAGGGTTTAGGGTTTAGTTTAGGGTTTAGGGTTTAGGGTTTAGGGTTTAGGGTTTAGGGTTTAGGGTTTAGGGTTTGGGGTACCTTATACGCATGGCCGGGCTTGGCTTCCACGTACGTGCCTCCTCTTGGGTGCCCTGCAATAGGCGGAGAAGGTCCTTGGAGCCACTGCATGTTGGGGTTTGGGGTTTCGGGTTTAGAACTTGTAAAACTTATTAGGGCTTCGGGATTCGGACCCTGCCCTAAACCCTAAACCCTAAACCCTAAACCCTAAACCCTAAACCCTAAACCCTAAACGCTAAACCCTAGACCCTAAACCCTAAACCCCTACAAATTTGAGAGGTCGGCTGTGCAACTCACAGTTCCCCTCTCAGGGAGCCCGTGAACAGGGGAGGTGCACCCCAACCCGACATTCCGAAACTTCAACCCCACACCCAAAGTCCCAAACCCCAGGCCCTAAAACCCCCCAAAAACACCTAAACCCAACCCCCCAAAAACACCTAAACCCCCAAAAAAACACCTAAACCCAACCCCCCAAAACCCAGAACCTCAGACTCAACAGCACCCGAACCCTGGAAGCCTGAAAACCATGGACCCGAAGGCCCCGCAAGAGCCCCAAATCCTAAACCGAAACTCGAAGACCCCAACACCCTACAGCCCTAACGTCCTAAAGCCTAAAGCCTAAAGCCTAAAGCCTAAAGCCTAAAGCCTAAAGCCTAAAGCCTAAAGCCTAAAGCCTAAAGCCTAAAGCCTAAAGCCTAAAGCCTAAAGCCTAAAGCCTAAAGCCTAAACCAAGCCTACTGAAGGGGAGCCTGGACACCCTGGTTGAAAGCCCGAGAACAACCCTAAAACCCCAGAGACCCTAGAGTCCCAAGAACTTTGAAAGCCCGTACATAAACCCTGAACCCTAAAAAACCCGAAAAACCCCAAAAACCCTGGAAGCCCTAAAAAACCCCTAAAGACCCTGGAGCCCTAAAGCCCAAAAACTCCCCGACACCCCAGCCCAGCAGAGTTGCCATCTGCCCCGTGTCGGAAATCACGCCCTGCTCGGCAGGGGCGCCGCCATCGCCTGCGAGGCGCTTCCTTCTAAGGGCTTATAGGCTTTGGGGGACCAGGGGCTTGGGGTTTTGGGGGGTTCTTTAGGATTCTGTTTGGGCTTAGGGCTTAGGGCGTCGGGCTTCGGGCATCTAAAGGGTTGTAGGGTTTGGGGTTGTGGTGTGGGCTTCTAGCACTTAGGGTTTCGGCTCCCTGGGCTGTCTTGGCTTCGGGCGAGGCGGTTTCTGGTTCTCCCCGACATCCCCTCGATTCAAAACCCTCACATGAAATCCCCTCGGTGCCGTACCCAAACCCTAAACCCTAAACCCTAAACCCTAAACCCTGATATTCTGGTGTATGCAGAATATTTAAAAGCTAGGGGCTCAGAGGGAAGGGGATATTGTGTCTTCCCCGGGCCTAGTGCAGGTCGGCTGGGAGGCAGCTGGGCTCGTTCTTCCGGCTGGGGCACTTGCAGGGGTGGTGGCAAGGGTGGGTCCTGTGTCTCCATCATCTCCTGCCACATGGGCTTGTGGTCTGGGAGGTGTCTGGGCACCTTCAGCTCCGGGGGCTCGGCTCGCTTCGGGTGCTCCGAGAAGAGTGTCGGCACCGGGAACTCCGCCTGTGGGGTGCGGTCCAACGGCTCCGGCTCAGCCGGCTGTGCCGGCTGTGCCGGCTGCGCCGGCTGTGCTTGCGGCTGCGGCGCCTGTTCTGCTTGCGCCTCCGGCTCGCGCTGGCCTTGCTGCCCAAGCTCCGGGTTGCCCGGAGCCGCTGGACTGGGAGGCTGCGGTGGCCGACTCCCTGGCACGGCCGGCTCGTCTTCCTGCGGGGCGGGGGCCTGCGCTTGTGGCGGCGGAAGATCATCCTTGAAGGGAGGCCTCAGGCTGGGACATGGCTCAACTTCTACACCCCACGAAGAGATGCAGGACGATCTCTCCTTTCCTCCTTTTCTTTTCCAGGGGCTCCCATCTCTCTGTCTGTCTAACCCTCTCACTCTCTGATCTGGTTCCTTCTTTCACTATCTCTCTCCGTCTTCTCGAGGTGACTACTGAAACCCATACTCGAGCTGCCCGCGCCACACACCTTCTGCCCAGGTGCGGCGGAAGTGGGACAGGCCAGGGAGAATCGTCGGTTGGCTCTTCCACTCCTGAAGATACATTAGATGTTCAGGCTTCGGAGGTTTTGGTTCTCTTGGATTCCTGTATCTTAAACCCTTGGAAGCCCCGGAGCCCAACAAACAGGGAAAACTTGGCCTGAACCCATGAGACCCTACTTGGAGGATCGGGGCACCTAGTAAGTAGGGTAGGATGCGACCTAATTCCTGGAACCTAACCCCAACCCCAAAAAACCCAAAAACCACAAAAACCCAACAACAACCCCAATAACCCCAAACCCCAAACCCCAAACCCCAAACCCCAAACCTAAACCCTAAACCCTAAACCCTAAACCCTAAACCCTAAACCCTAAACCCTAAACCCTAAACCCTAAACCCTAAACCCTAAACCCTAAACCCCAATGCCTGAAGGTTTGGCTATGATCCTGGCTTGAGGCTTCTCGATTATATACAGCGTACAATATAACAGAGCCCGACTGGATTCCGGCGCGCGCGCGCGCGCGCGCGGGCTGGAGAGTTCCGTCGCCAGCCCCCTCGACGGCCCGACTCACTCGCAGCCGGGCGGACATCACTACGACTCTGCGACGCCGGAGAGAGCAAGATTTCGAGATCCGAGTTTATAGAAATTGTCCATAAAAGCTTTTCCGCGCTAAGGATCAGAAAATTTCCCTACAGCCCCTATCTATCCCTAAACCCTGACTCCTGAACCCTGAACCCTGAACCCTGAACCCTAAACCCTAAACCCTAAACCCTAAACCCTAAACCCTAAACCCTAAACCCTAAACCCTAAACCCTAAACCCTAAACCCTAAACCCTATCCCTACACTTCACGAGGTCCAAGAGGCGAGGCGGCCGCTGCGGGCATTCCTTCTCCTGCAGCAGCTTGGGATAGTTGGCCCTTTAGGAGTTTAGGGTTTAGGGTTTAGGGTTTAGGGTTTAGGGCTTAGGGTTTAGGGTTTAGGTTTGGAGTTTTCCCCCTTATACTAACAGCCCATTGTAGGGATTATAGTTCCCCCTGCTAGAATCCCTGTTAAGGACTGTCAGAAAAAAGGGGGAACGTCCCAAGGTTTAGGGGTTTTCAGGCTTCGGGGTTTAGGGATGAGGGGTGGCCCTAAACCCTAAACCCTAAACCCTAAACCCTAAACCCTAAACCCTGGTTTGCTCTTGTGTTGTAGGGCTTCAACTCTGAGGGGCTGAATCAGGCATAGACATCGGGGATTCAGGGCCCCCTCATCGTTTTAAAGGGGAGTCTACTGGACCCTAAACCCTACAAAAAAGGGATTAATTAAGGGCCCCCCTTGTCGATTTCAAGGGGAGTCTACGGGACCCTAAACCCTAAACCCTAAGCCCTAAACCCTAAACCCTAAACCCCTAAAAAATAACGGAAGAAGGGCGCCGACTCCGGGTCCTCGGGGCTGACGTTGGTCGGGTTGCGGCTTCGGATGAACACTCGGTTAGGGTTTAGGGTTTAGGGTTTAGGGTTTAGGGTTTAGGGTTTAGGGTTTAGGGTTTAGGGTTTAGGGTTTAGGGTTTAGGGTTTAGGGTTTAGGGTTTAGGGTTTAGGGTTTCGCCAGCTTCAGTCCTGGTCGGAAAAAGGGTTTAGGGTTTAGGGCTTTGTTGAAACTCGAGAGAAGGTGCGTGCGGCTTACGGGGGCAGTAATTGGGGCCCAAACCCTAAACCCTAATCCCAAACCGGAAGCTCGAAGAAGGCGGGGGTGCCTGCTGCTAGAATGGAGGTCTGAAGAAGAACCTATGGTCCAAACTCGAGAGCTCGGTCCTCAAACCTCAAACCCGAAACCCGACACCCTAAACCGTAAACCCAAAGAAAAAGGAGCACAACGAAAACAACTTCACCTAAACATGCGCAGTCGGAGACCGACTTGCCAGACTTGACGCCTAGCATTCAGGGGTTTACGGGTTTAGGGCTTCGGGATTTAGGGTTTAGGGTTTAGGGTTTAGGGTTAGAAGTTCGGGTTTAGGGGGCTTAGGGTTTAGGGTTGGGACGGATGTTCGTACGCATCGTCCAAGATGAATGCAACTCCTCCAATCACAGGTGGGTGTCGATGGCGTGCTTACTGCATTTCTACTGCAAGTCGCCCCAGCACGACCGAAACGCCACGTCCACAAAAGCAACCTTAGTGTTCATCCGGGCTTCCTATAAGCAACCAAGCCATTGGGTGACATAGGTTGGGACGTATGTCTACATGTGCATACATACATGCATGCACATGCATCACCTGCGGCTGCAGCCAAACGCTACCCAGCCTTACTGGGAGGATCTATAGGCTTCAGGGCCCTAAGCCCTAAGCCCTAAGCCCTAAGCCCTAAGCCTTAAACCCCAAACCCTAAACCCCAAACCCTAAACCCCAAATCCCAAACCGCAAACCCCGAAACCCCTAAATCCCCAAACCCTAAACCAAGGCTCTGTATAAGGGTTAGAAATGAGGGGGAAACTACCCACCTGTCATGGCCTAGATGTAGGTGTGCTAGGATTCGGTCAGGATTTGAGGGCTTGGGGTTTGAGATTGGGTTGCAAGGTTTGGGGCTCAAGGTTTAGGATTTTTGAGGTTTGTTTGGGCATGTGAGGGTTTAGGGCGTTCATGGTTTTCCAGGCATACGCTTTGTCTTATGCCTCTTCTGTGCTCATCGAGGTGGCAACACAAAAGAACGGAAACTGGACCCTCTGCAGGCTATTGGGGAATTGGATCCCCTCCAAGCTCTGCTTGAACTTGAAGCCAAACGTCAACTTCTGCAGGGTGCTGGGCAGCTGGATCCCCTCCAAGCTTTGGTTGAAGCCGCCGCCAAACGTCAACGTCTGAAGGGTGCTGGGCAGTTGGATCCCCTGCAAACTCTTGTTAAAGTTATATCCAAACGCCAACGTCTGCAGGGTGCTGGGCAGCTGGATCCCTTCCAAGCTCCGGTTGAAGCTAAGTCCAAACTTCAACGTCTTAAGGGTGCGCGGCAGTTGGATCCCCTCCAAGCTCTGGTTGAAGCCGGTGCCAAACGTCAACGTCTGCAGGGTGCTGGGTAGTTGGATCCCCTCCAAGCTTTGGTTGAACTTGTGGCCAAACGTTAACGTCTTAAGGGTGCTGGGCAGTTGGATCCCCTCCAAGCTCTGGGCGAAGTCATGTCCAAACGTCAACGTCTGCAGGGTGCTAAGCAGTTGGATCCCCTCCAAGCTTTGGTTAAACTTGAAGCCAAACGTCAACGTCTTAAGGGTGCTGGGCAACTGGATCCTCTCCAAGCTCTGGTTGAAGTCATGTCCAAACGTCAACGTATCAATGGTGCTGGGCAGTTGGATGCCCTCTAAGCTCTGGTTGAAGTCATGTCCAAACGTCAACGTTTGCAGAGCGGTGGGCAGCTGAATCCCCTCCAGGCTTTGGTTGAACTCGTGACCAAACGTCAACGTCTGAAGGGCGCTGGGCAATTGGATCCCCTCCAAACTCTGGTTGAATTTGAAGCCAAACGTCAACGTATGCAGGGTGCTGGGCAACTGGATCCCCTCCAAGCTTTGGTTGAAGTCGATGCCAAACGTCAACGTCTGCAGGGTGCTGGGCAGTTGGATCTCATCCAAGATCTGGTTGAATGTGTCGCCAGGCTTCAAGGTCTGCAGGGTGCCGGAGAACTGGATCTTGAACTTGTGGCCAAACGTCAACGTCTGCAGGGTGCTGGGCAGCTGGATCCCTTGCAAGCCTTGCTTGAAGTCGACGCCAAAGGTCAACGTCTGCAGGGTGCTGGGCAGCTGGATCTTCTCCAAGCTCTGGTTGAAGTCATGTCCAAACGTCAACGTCTGCAGGGCGCTGGGCAGTTCAAACCCCTCCAAGCTCTTGTTGAAGTTGTATCCAAACGCCAACGTCTGCAAGCTGCTGGGCAGCTGGATCCCCTGCAATCTCTGGTTGAAGTCATGTCCAAACGTCAACGCCTGCAAAGTGCTGGGCAGCTGAATCCCCTCCAAGCTTTGGTTGAACTTGCGGCCAAACGTCAACGTCTGAAGGGTGCTGGGCAGTTGGATCCCCTCCAAGCACTGGTTGAAGACCTCTCCAAACGTCAACGTCTTCAGGGTGCTGGGCAGCTGAATCCCCTGCAAGCTTTGGTTGAACTGTTGGCCAAACGTCAATGTCTGCAGGGTGCTGGGCAGCTGGATCCCTTGCAAGCTCTGATTGAAGTCGACGCCAAAGGTCAACGTCTGCAGGGTGCTGGGCAGCTGGATCCCCTCCAAGCTCTGGTCGAAGTCACTGCCAAACGTCAACATTTGCAGGGTGCTGGGGAGCTGGATCCCCTCCAAGCTCTGGTCGAAGTTCAAGCCAAAAGTCAAGGAGACGACTTCACTGAGAGCACACGCATCCGCAGGGTTGAGGGCTTTCTTCGCAAGGGCTTTCTCCAAGCTCACCGCAGCCCGACCTGCACCGAGGCGTTGAGCCACGTACGTGACTTCGTCGTTCCTGACCTGTTCCAGCAGGGGCTCACGCAGATTGAGCACACCGCCGCCAGAGGTCAGCACGAGGGACTCCGCGGGGCGGCCGACTTTGGCTGCTACCGCTTCCACCACTTCCCAGCCCGCTGCCATAGGGTCTACGTCGACCTCAACGGCGTAGCCTCCGAGACCGCGGATGCTGAAGGGTCGCTTGCCTGCCATACTGCCAGAGTGTGAGGCCACATCTCCGAGCGTTGGGTCAGACTCCGGGGGTTGGTCGGATGCCTCCTGGGCTTCGCTCATGTCGCTGCTAGTGGAAGACCGGTCTTGAAACCTGAACGGCTGCGTGCACACGTACACGTATATTACGTCTACATGACGCCATTCTGTTGATAAAGCGGTAATACAAAGGAGGAAAAGCTTGAGGAACCTACAGCAAATTCAACTATCATGATAGAGGAGATGCTTGTAACCTTTTGGGCTTTCGTTGGACATTTCGTCGTGCATGTCCTGAACCTTAAACCTCTAAACCCTGACCCTATAAGGGTCCATGTACCTCCTTATTGTACACTTGGACCCCAAAGTCCCTATATAGGAGGCACTTTCAGGCCCAGGTATGCCCTATTTAGGTACATGGACCCTGAGGGTAAAGTTACCCCAAACCCTAAACCCTAAACCCTAAACCCTAAACCCTAAAACCCCAAACAAGGGAAATCCTCGTGGTCCGACTCCAGCCGCTGCACGCTGCGGCGGAGTGCCAGCACGGCCTCTGAAATTCATATGTAGTGTTTAGGGTTTAGGGCTTAGGGTTTAGGATTTAGGGTCTAGGGTCTCGGGTTTAGGGTTTAGGGTTTGGGGTTTAGGGTTTAGGGTTTAGGGTTCAGGGTTTAGGGTTTGGGGTTTAGGGTTTAGGGTTTAGGGGGCTTCTGGGCTTAGGCCTTAAGGGTTCGAAGCTAACTATAGTTTTTAAGCGGTTGTAACCTTTTGAGGTTGTTTTAGCGTACCGTGCTGATTCTATCCATGAACCTTTAGGTGTCTCTTGTTGGGAGTGGCGGTTGCAGCTGAGATGTTCAGGGATTAGGCTTTAGGGATACGTAACCCCCTCCGTCCCTTCCCTGAACCCCTAAGCCCCTAAATTTCCTCAGCATGGCGCCTCTAAGACTACACCCCTAAGCCCCTAAATTTCCTCAGCATGGCGCCTCTAAGACTACACCCCTAAGCCCTAAAAAGACCTGAACCCCAAAACCCTAAACCGTATAAACCCTAAACCCTAAACCCTAATTCCACTAAACCCTAAACCCTAAACCCTAAACCCTAAACCCTAAACTCCAGCAATGGCGCCTCGAGGAGCATGTTCACGTGCTCGGCCATGGCCTCCGTGTCCCTAAACCCTAAACCCTCAACCCTCAACCCCAAACCCTAAACCCTATAAACCCTAAACCCTAAACCCCAAAACCTAAACCCCAAACCCTAAAAACTAAAGCTCGCCCATGGCCTCTGTGTCGTGGCCCTGGCCGCCCCGAGCGTGACAGCCCAAGCAGCCTTCGTCAGCGAGGAGTAAAGTTTTTAGGGTTTAGGGTTTGGGGTTTAGGGTTTAGGGTTTGTGAGGGTATCAGGGTCGAGAGGGTTGCGGGTTTACCCCGAACCCTAAACTTTAGGATTTAGGGCGTTTAGGTTGCGAGAGTTGCAGGGTTGTGGGGCTTGAGGGCGAAGGGTCGCGTTTGGGGTCTTGGGGTTTTGGGCCTCAGAAGTTTCCGGGCTTCGGGTTTAGGGTTTACTCTCCAGTCTTTGAGGTTTAAAATCCTAAAAGCCTGGGGAGGCACGAAATCTTAAAACCCCCAAAACTCAAGTCTCCCGATCCCTGCAGCTCCAAAACTCTCAAGCCCTAAAGCCCGAACTCCTAAATGCACATCCCGAAAGCCCTAACTACCAAAAAGCACCAAGACCTCCTGAGTCCCTAAACCCTCAACCCTAAACCCCAAACCCTAAACCCTAAACCTTCTTGCCCGGGCGCTGAATCGGCAAGGCTCTTCCACAAGAAGGCCCGGGATGGTGGCCAACAGCGCTGAGGCCAGCTGTGGCCGGGTGGATGGCGGCGCCATGGGTGTTTTGGGTTTCTGTTCAAGGGGGGGTGGGGGGGCGGAGGTAGGGGGGTAGGGTTAGGGTTTAGGGTTGAGGGTTTGGTAGGGTTTGGGAAGGGCTTGGTAGGGTTTGGTAGGGTTGAGGGTTGAGGGTTTGGTAGGGTTTAGGGTTCAGGTTTAGACCCTAAACCCAAGGCCTCAACCCAACTCGTGTTCTGTTCGGGGTCACAGGGCTGACGGGAAGGTTGCGAGGCCTTGGCCAAGGCGTGATCGGTGAGATCTTGTGCTTCGTTTCACTTCAGTGGCTGCACAGGCTGGGAGCCGGCCACGAGTCGGCTATCGCCTTCATTGAGTGTTAGGGTTTAGGGTTTGGGGTTTGGGGTTTTAGGGTTTAGGGTTTAGGGTTTAGGGTTCAGGGTTTAGGATTTAGGGTTCAGGGTTTGGGTTTTGCTTGGATAGAAGTCGAGGGATTGCTTCCAGGGGGCCCCGAACTCTGCACATCGCACGAGGGTATGGGGGGGTATAGGGTTGGGGCTTACTAGACCCAAGAGTAACCTGTAAAGAGGATTGCGAGGGAACCTAAACCCTTAAACAAACAAAACAATTCAGGACCTACTCCGGGTGCTAGTCTAGACCCGGGAGTAAACTAGGAATAAACAGGGTGCCCTTTTTGGTTTGAAGGGGATTAGGAGGGAACCCCAACCCTTAAAAAAAAAAGGAAAAAGGGGCCTACTCCCGGTCCTAGTAGTTTAGGGTTTAGGTTTAGGGTTTAGGGTTTAGGGTTTAGGGTTTAGGGTTTAGGGTTTAGGGTTTAGGGTTTAGGGCATACCTGAGGCCCTGGGAGCCTTCGAGGCTATCGGCACGCCTCCTTAAGCATAGCGATTGGGCTTGGGTCAAGCCGAGGCCGCTTTGTTCCCGAAATCTTCCAACAGAGAGTGTCTACAGCGCAGTTGAGTTCATAGGATTTTGGGGCTTGGGGTTTCGGGTTAACCCTAAACCCTAAACCCTAAACCTTAAACCCTAAACCCTAGACCCTAATCCTAAACCCCAAACCCTGAACCCCAAACCCAAAACCCCAAACCCTAAACCCTAAGAACAGCTCAGCAGCTTCCTGACATTCACTGGCCTTGCTTCTCGGAGCTCATCTTCTCCACGGCTACCTGCGTAGGGAAAGCCGCCCCTTCACAAAGGGGTTTGGGGTTTAGGGCTTAGGTTTAGGATTTAGGGTTGGGGTTTAGGGTTTAGGGTTTTGGGGTTTAGGATTTGGGGTTTAGGATGGTTACCTGCTTAGGGAAAGCCGCCCCTTCCCAAATCTTCTACGGGAAGCTTGAAAAGGATTCCCATCAAGACTTAGGGTTTGGGGTTGGGGTTTAGGGCTTGGGGGTTAGGGTCTGTACACAAAACACATGGCGGTTACATAGTTCGTTGTTCTGCGTTCTGGATCTTTGGGCACATTCTCGATAATCCAGCAGTCCAGTCGCTTGACCCCAAACACCAAACCCTGAACCCCTAAACCCCAAACCCCAAACCCCAGACCCTTAACCCCAAACCCCAAACCCTAAACCCTAAACCCCAAACCCAACACCCTTAACCCCAAGCCCAAAACCCCCACACCCGAAGCCTTGACTGCCGCCGGTTCCTCCCACGGCACCGACGCGGTATCAGAGCTGGCGGCCGTGGCACGGCCTCAAGGGGCTCAGGTTTAGGGCTTTTAGGGCTTATAGGGCGCTTAGGGCTCAGGGTTTAGGGTTTAGGGCTTAGGGTTTCGGGTTTAGGGTTTAGGGTTCAGGGGGTTTTAAGGCTTGGGGTTTAGGGCTTAGGGTTGAGGACTTCCAGGCAGACCTGAGCCTATGAACCCGAAGCCCCGGGGCTTCAACCCTAGCCACCCCAAGCAAGCGAGTCGCTCCAAAGAAGTGTTTTACAACACATTTACACAGCGCGCGAGTGCGCTGCAAGACAAAAAACTTCAAAAAAACACGGGTTCCGTTTATATAAGGTTCGGGGGTTTTGGGATTTAAGGTTTAGGGTCTAGGGTTAGGGTTTAAGGTTAACAGAAGGGATAGGGTTCAGGCTTTTGGGGCGCAGGGCTTATTTAGGGTTTAGGGTTTAGGGTTTAGGGTTTAGGGTTTAGGGTTTAGGGTTTAGGGTTTAGGGTTTAAAGTTTCGGCTTTAGAGGTTTAGAGGCTTGGAGGCTGGGAGGTCTATATGTTTATACGTTTATAGGCTGTTAAGGTTTGCAGGTTTAGGGCTGGGAGGGCCGAGTTGCTTCGAGATTGTACAAGGTGCCTAGACGATTTAGAACAGACACCTGCCCCCCCCCCCCCCCCAACATGACTCCTTAGGGGTTTTGGGCTGGCTTAGGGCACCCAAGAGTAGGACAGGGTTGAAAGTGTACATCCTAGGCGATGTGGTCCTAGAGCAGGTTGCTCAGATGAAGCATGTATGCTCGGATCCTCCCCTAAACCCTACGCTCCAGCGCAGTCGTGGCCTGGCATTCCCGAAGCTGGTTGCACCTGCAGGAGCTTGCGGCAAACTGCGAGGGATGAGATGCGAGCGGTTTAGGGTTTAGGGTTTAGGGTTTAGGGTTTGGGGTCTAGGGTTTAGGGTTTAGGGTCAATGGTACAGGTTGAGGGTCGAGGGGTTTGGGGATTTGGGGTTCAGAGGGGCTTGGGGTTTAGGGCTCAGGGTCTAGGAGTTCATATGGTAGGGATTCAGGGGTCTTAAGTTTCGGGTCTAGAGTCTAGGAGTTTATGGGGGGGGGTTTAGCGTGTCTAGAGTTTATGGCAGGGGTTCTGACACGCACTGCTGCCAGGATGAGAGCTCTCAGAGGGGGGGGTAGGGTACCTTCTGGAGGTGCACTTGTTTAAGGAATTCCAATACAAGTCTAAACCTGAAGTCCCAAGCTTGAAGCCCTAAACCCGAAAACCTAGACCGAAACCTCTGCAAAAGGGTCTTGGGCTTAGCATGGTTTGAGGTTTCTCCCCTGAACAAACAACCTTAAACCCCTGTAAGCAACTCTACTGCGAGGCCTCACCCTAAACCCTAAGACCGAAGCCCCTAATGCAGCGAGCGCCTTGTTCATTTTGGCTTCCCAAGCGCGCCACTCCGCGTCAATGTCGATGGGAGCAGCACTGGTCCTCTGCGGAGGTTTAGGGTTTAGGGTTTAGGGTTTAGGGTTTAGGGTTTCGGGTTTAGGGTTTCGGGTTTAGGGTTTAGGGTTTAGGGTTTAGGGTTTAAGGTTTAAGGTTTAAGGTTTAAGGTTTGAGGTTTAGGGTTTAGAGTTTAGGGCTTAGGGGTCTTGGGGTTATAGGGCCTAAAGGGCCTCTTAGGCCTATAAGGCCTAGGGAAAAGAGGGTCCAGGGTTGAGGGTGTAGGGTTCAAATTTTGGGCACAGGGTTGAGGATGTAGGTCGAGGGTCTTGGATTTGGCGTATGTGGGGCCGAAATTTTCAGCTTAGTCTTTATAGGGCGGACTGCACTGGGAATCTCTCATAGTCTACCCCGTGGGTGCGACAACCAGTAACCGATGACAAGACCAACTCGAATGGAATGATGACCCGTGTTTCTTGGCCTACAGGCGCCTGCAAGTACGCCTGTATCGCGTCACTGCACGATGTGCAGTGCTCGGGCCGTAGTGCAGGGCAGTGGCGAGGCCGGTAAGTCCAGTGGCTGTCAGTGTCGAAAAACACTGGTGCGCCAGTGGCGTCGCGCACGAGGTCACCCCTGAACACTATCCTGCCCTTATACTTATGATGTGCAGGGTTAAGCTCGTAATGCTTCACTTCGCATACAGTGAGCAACTCAGCTATCTGCACCTTGCGGCCGATGGTCCGCGCCTGCTGTCTAAGCTGCAGTAGAGTTCGGACTGAATCGTCGCACCAATCGTCGTACAAAGTGTGTTCCTCCAACTTAAACTCTACACCCTGAACCCTCACACCCTAAACTCTAAACCCTAAACCCTCAAACCGACGGCAAGCACAACGTTCAAGCGCCAACAACGGCAAGCCTCGACTCCCAGAATCTGTATCCCGAACAGGGCTCCCTAGTACGGAGAGCATGCAACAGATCCCCCGGAGTATGAATACAGTACGAATCTGACCTAAACCCTAAACACTAAGCCCCTCAACCCTGAACCCTAAATCTATGGTTTTGCTCCTGAAGGTTGATTATTGCAGGGTTGGGAAATAGGACAGCGGTCTGCGCTCTCGATGACTAAGTACCACGCACATACCAACCCAAGAAAACGGTTTAGGGTTTGGGGTTTCGGGTGTAGGGTTTAGTGTCTAGGATCTAGGGTTTAGGGTTTAGGGTTCTGAAACCCTTCAGGAAACCGCTCGGTCACTGTTCAGCCTCGCCATCCTGACCATGCGACTAGGACGAAGCATCCGACCAAGACCCACAGAACCACTACACCCTAAACCCTAAACCCTACACCCACCATCAGCCCTAAACAGCCCCAAACCGTGAACCCTAGACTCTGAACCCCAAGCCCCAACCCCCAACCCTGACACCCCGAACCCTGAAACCCTGTCCTCCGGCGGGGTTCCCGGCGTGGGGGCTCGGAAAAGGATGCCTCATGTTGGCAGACTCAGGGCTTTTGCTATTCTTAAAAAGGAGGGGTGTTCAAGGGGGAACCCGAGGTTCCCTAATACTGCCCACTACTTTTTCAAAGGCTCCCTAAACTTCCCTAAGGTTCCCTAGTTTCCTACCCTCATGAAGGCCCCTCCCTTAACACCCTATAATTTTGGGCTTAGTAAGGGGAAGAATGGAGCTGCTGTATATAACGCCTATATATATACCTTATAGAGTCCCTATTTTCCTGCCTAGACCCTAAACAACCCCTAGTCCCTTACAAGGGCCCTTCCAAAAGTCCCTTGAGTGGCTTAGGGTTTACCAGCTTAGGCTTTCCGGGAGGTCGGCTGGGAGACTGTCCTTTGCCTGCAGGGGAGGTTGTCCAGGGCCCCTCCTGTCTCTAAGCCGGTTCCCAGACGGGCTTGCGGTTTAGGTTTTTGTTTTTGTTTTTTTTTTTTTTTTTTTGGGGGGGGGGGGGGGGGGGGGGGTTGCGGTGTGGGCCGTTTAGGGGTTTAGGAACACTGCGTGGGCGAAAATCTGAGACATTACCGGGTTTAGAAGTCCTTGAGGGCCTCTGGGTGACAAACCCCTACATCCAGAACTCCCCAAACCCGTTGCCCGAAAGCCTGAAGCCTCGTTTACAAAACCCCAAACACCCGAAACACGCTAAGCACCCTAATCCTCAAACTCCCCACGAGACCTGGGATGTTCCCCCTGATACTAGGAGGCCTTGATAGGGAGTTTATAGTACCCCCCCCCTATTCTCGTCCCTCTTAAGGACTGTATAACAGGGAACATCCCAACCCTGAACCCTAAATCCTAAGCCCTGAAACCTAAATCCTAAATGTAAACCCTGAAACCCAAAACCTCCAAGCAGGGGACTAGAGAAGCCTAAACCCTAAACCCTAAACCTTAAACCCTAAACCCTAAACCCTAAACTCCCCAAGCCCGCCTCGCGGCGCACGGGTGGCGGCTGCCACGAGTCGACAGACTCGGCCCTGAGACTAAGAGAGGGTTTAGGGTTTAGGGTTTGGGGTTTAGGGTTTGGGGTTTGGGGTTTGGGGTTTGGGGCTTGGGGCTTGGGGCTTGGGGCTTGGGGGTTGGGGTTTGGGGATGAAGGTTTAGGGGTTTGGGTTTAGGGTTTGGGGTTTGGGGTTCAGGGTTTGGGGTTTAGGGTTTTGGGTTCGGGGTTTGGGGTTTAGGGTCTAGGTTTAAGGGTTTGGGGTTTAGGGCTTAGGGTTTGGGGTTTGGGGCTTAGGGTTTAGGGTTTGGGGTTTGGGGTTAAGGGTGTAGTGCTGCGCGTTGGGGGGGGGGGGGGGGGGGGGGAGTAGGGTTATGGTTTAGAATCTGGGGGCTCGGGGGCGTTTAGGGTTGAGGGTCGAGCATGCAGAGCTTAGCGTCCACAACCCACATAAACCCTAAACTCTGAACCCCCAAACAAAAGCAACCCCCCAACCATTTCAGAAGCTCACTGCCTCACCGGCCGCTTCGGTGGCGAGAGGGAAGGAGTGACCTGCCGGGAGCTCATCTTAAACCAAGAGCCTCTGTCCCCAAACCCTAAACCCTAAACCCTAAACCCTAAACCCTAAACCCTAAACCTTAAACCCTAAACCCTGAACCCAAATCCTTAAACAACCCCCTCTTAACCCTGACCCAGAACCCGAAGCAAAGCCCAAAAACCCTGAACCCATTTCGGTTTAGGGTTTAGGGCTAGGGTTTAGGGTCATGCAAGCTTGGGTTTAGGGCTTAGGGTTTAGGGTCATACAAGCTTGGGGCTTGTAAGTGGGGCTCGGCCGGGTTCAACTTGTGGTGGTCGTGCGGCACCCGCAATGCCAAAAGCCCTAAATCCCCAACCCTAACTCCTAACCCTAAACCCTAGCCCTAAACCCTAAACCCTAAACCCTAAACCATAAAACCCAAAAGCCTTTAAAGAACAAACCCTAAAGGCCGAGTGCAGTCCAAGGGCCGAGTGCAGCCCATGCGCCGGCGAGGACGCGACATCAAAGGATGGCACCTTCAGGAGCCCCCCAAGCTTAAGAGGGTTTGTAGGGTTTGTAGGGTTTAGGGTTTTGGGTTTAGGGTTTGGGGTTTGGGGTTTAGGGTTTAGGGTTTAGGGTTTAGGGTTTAGGGTTTAGAGTTTACAAGCGGAGTTTAGGGCTGCTCAAATTTGCTAGTTACCTGTAGCTCATGCTGTGGCGAGGCGTCAACGTATCTTCAAACGAACCCTAAACCCTAAACCCTAAACCCTAAACCCCTAGACCCTAAACCCTAAACCCTAAACCCTAAACCCTAAACCCCTAGACCCTAAACCCCAAACCCTAAACCCTAAACCCCAGTCCGCTTCCTGTTGAGGATGTTTGTTGCCGACTGCTGGACCCCCATCGTCCAGTGAGACCCTGCAGCTCTAAAGCCCTTAACTTCAGGTTTAGGGTTTGGGGTGTGGGGTTTGGGGTTTAGGGTTTGGGGTTTAGGGTTTAGGGTTTAGGGTTTAGGGTTTAGGGTTTAGGGTTTAGGGTTCAGGGAGCCCTACAGTTTTGGTCTTAACCCTAAACCCTGAACCCTAACTCCACATGGCCTCCCAAAAGCTTCGCTTCGGAAGCGAGGGGAGCTGGGGCCTGTCAGAAGAAAGGTGAACGCACTGTTTAGGGTTTAGGGTTCAGGGTTCAGGGTTCAGGGTTCAGGGTTTGGGGTTTGGGGTTTAGGGTTTAGGGTTTAGGGTCTGGGGTTTGGGGTCTGGGGTTTGGGGTTTGGGATTCAGGGTTCAGGGTTCAGGGTTCAGGGTTCAGGGTTCAGGGTTCAGGGTTTAGGGTTTAGGGTTTGGGGTTTGGGGGGTGGGGTTTAGGGTTTAGGGTTTAGGGTTTGGGGCTTGGGGCTTGGGGCTTGGGGCTTGGGGCTTGGGGTTTGGGGTTTGGGGGGTGGGGTTTGGGGTTTGGGGTTTGGGGTTTGGGGTTTGGGGTTCAGGGTTCAGGGTTCAGGGTTTGGGGTTTGGGGTTTGGGGTTTAGGGTTTGGGGTTTGGGGTTTGGGGTTTCCGAAATTCGGGGTATGGGGGGTTTAGGGTTTCCGAAATTAGGGGCACCTGATTGGGGTCCTTATTAGAAGGGAAGCCTACTATTCGGGGATCAAGAATGGGGTCCACTATTATCGCAAACCCACATGAATGGGACCTTTTAGGGGGAAGCTTAGGTACTCTGACGGTTTCTGGCTTGGTGGGTAATGTATCTTTGCTGCGAAGGACCTCCTCAACGCATGTCGCAATACCTGGTTTAGGGTTTAGGGTTTAGGGTTAGGGTTTCGGGTTTTGGGTTTAGGGCGATAATCCTACTGCTGCGTACTCCGGCTGTCAGCGCTATGTCCGGAACAGACCTTGCTGCCGTGGATGTGTGTGTGTGTGGCAGAGAGACAGACCTTCTAGGCTTCAGGATGCGACGTCCCCTGTGGGTTGAGGCTAAAGATCCCAATGACAGTGAAAAACTAGACTGAGATTATTCAAACATGATCATCTTCTAGTAGTACGCGAATAGATGTAGAGTTCATAAATCATTGTATAATAGTGTACTATGTTACATCTAGAAGGCTAAAAAAATCTGAGAATATTTGAGAATTGTAAGTGGGCGGTCTGGAGGTTGGGTCGGTGTGTTGACTGGTGCACGCTCACAAGGCACGCGTTCGGCACGCGCGTCCTATGCCCCAAACTTAACCTCGAACCCTCAACCCGAAATCATCCCTACTAGCCCTAAACCCCAAACCCTAAACCCTAAACCCTAAGCCCTAAACCCTTAACCCTAAACCCTAAACCCTAAACCCTTCGGGTTTAGGGCTTTCAACCCCGGAGGCCCAGCTGACGCCCAGCTGAGAGCCCCGGCAGCTGCTGCTGCGGTGGCTGAGCCAGGAGACCGGGGAGTTGAAGAAGGGGCTGATACCTTTGGGGTGCAGGGTTTAGGGTTTGAGGTTTTAAGGTTTGGGGTTTAGGGTTTGGGGTTTGGGGTTTGGGGTTTGGGGTTTAGGGTTTGGGGTTTGGGGTTTAGGGTTGTGGGTTTAGGGTTTGGGGTTTGGGGTCTTGGGGTTTAGGTGTTTGAGGTGCAATGTGCTGGGTTGAGGATGTAGGGTTGCTTGGGGTTTTGGGTCTATCGGCCTTAGTGCTGAATCCCTAAGGGCCCACGTACCTATACTTGGGTCTGAGAGGGGTTTCTATATAGTAGCTTGAGGGCCCAAGCATACACTCTATAACTCTATAACTATGGTGCATGGACGACCCTCTTCCACCAGGCCTCTTCTCAGAAAGGATGGTGGCGCTCATATTGCGAAACTTGCTGAATCATTCTTCACCGTAAGAGTGCTGTTTCCTGCTAGGCAGAACGTGAGAATTTTTCCTCAAAAACCTGAAGGGGGTTCTGAAAACCCTAAACCCTAAACCCTAACCCCTAACCGCTCCTAAACCCTGAACTCCTAACCCTGGCAGAACAAGAGTTTGTTTTCTTCCCCTCAAAACTGAGGGGATCTTAAGAACCCTAAACCCTAAACCCTAAACCCTCAACCCTCAACCCTCAACCCTCAACCCTCAACCCTCAACCCTCAACCCTGAACCCTAAACCCTAAACCCTAAACCCTAGAGGGGGTCTTAAGCACTTGCTTTGTGGCACTAGGTGGCCATTGCCCGAGACCAGGCCCTTGTTCCGATTGCGGTGGGCAGCTCTCTTGAGACATGCCCAGGGCTTGGTTTAGGGTTTAGGGTTTAGGGCTTAGGGTTAAGGGTTAAGGGTTAAGGGTTAAGGGTTTAGGGTTTAGGGTTTAGGGTTTAGGGTTCTCTGAAGTCGGACCCCTATTTTGGGGGTTCCTTGTTATAAGGTGCCGTACTAGATACAAGGACACCCAAAGGAAACCTAACTTAGAGAACCGCCCCATGAACCCAACCCTAAACCCTGCAATGCGGGGGGAGGGGGTTGAAAAGAAGACTCCAGAGGCGAGCCTACGGGGCTTCAGGGCCGTAGTGTTTTCGAGTTAAGGGTCTCATGAGGCTTTGGGGCTCTCTAGCTTGAGGGTTTCGAGCTTGACGGTTGCCTTAAACCCTCAACCCTAAACCCTAAACCCTAAACCCTAAACAATAAACCCTAAACCCTAAACCCTAAACCCTAAACCCTAAACCCTAAACCCTAAACCCTAAGCCCTAGACCGTGGCAGCGATGAGGCCCTTGCAGGAACTGATGCTGCAGCTGCTGCAAGAATGAAGGCTGCTGTGGGGGTGGCCTGTGGAACAGAACTGGAGGGTTTGGGGTTTGGGGTTCAGGGGTTTGGGTTGGGGTTTAGGGTGTGGGGATTACAGTGCGGCTCAGGGTGTTTTAGTTTGGGGGTTTAAGGCTTGAGGTTTAGGGGCAAGAGCTGGGTAAATGATGTGGGACTCTTGGGGTTTAGGGCTTTTGGGCTTCAGGTTGAGGGTCGTGGTTGAGAGACCCTAGCTTCAAAGCCAAAATACGTTCAGGGCGAGCCTAAACCCTAGCCCTAAACCCGAAACCACCTGTGAGTCTCAGGCCACGGCTTCAGAACTGCCTGCGGCAGGGGGTTGAAAGCCTCAGTCATCCACCAAGCCGGTCTGGGTTTAGGGTTTAGGGTTTAGGGTTTAGGGCTAGGGTTTAGGGTCTGTGCTTTGTCGTGATAGGGCGCAGAAGCTGTGAAGGTTGGGATGCAGGCTAGCTTCGAAAGCTTCGCAAGTAGGTCTGGCCCGATTGTGGAGGGCTTTCTACCTGACCCCTAGCCCTCACCCTAACTCAACACTGACCCCGACACCCGAAACCCTAAACAAGCCTTGAGCCTCCCAAACATGCTCAGAGCGACTTGCACGGCAGGTCTCTTCAAGGATTCTTGGGCCCGGAGGTGCTGGGGATGCCCTAAACCCTAAACCCTAAACCCTAAACCCTAAACCCTAAACCCTAAACCCTAAACCCTGAACCCTAAACCCTAAACCCGGTTTACGGGTTTAGGGGTTAAGTTTAGGGGTTGAGGGTTTAGGTGTTTAGGGGTTCAGGGTTTAGGGTTTAGGGTCAGGCCCAGGATTGGATTGGGGTTTGGGGTGGGCCTCCATGGAAGCATCCACATGGCAGGCCCTTTATACATGGCTTTTGTTGTTTATCATACTCAGGGATGCTTCTTACCCTTTCTTAAGTTCAACTTCTTAAGAGGTCGGTCCATAATGTCCGAGCAGTCAGCCACATATGCTCGCAAGCCCGGCACAAAATCGAACGATTGTCTGAGCCGAGCGTCCATGGGGCGAGGTGCGTTCCAAGCTGGGGGTGAAACTGAGAACCTCGGCAGGACGGTGATTTGGCTTTTCTGTGGCAAAAAAACCCGAAACCATAACATTCTGAGCTCAAGCTGATACGGGAGGAAGGATCTATATAGCAAGGGCACTGATGGGTCGCTTTCCGATGAAGGAAGTCGCTCTGGACTGCTTTCCCCCCCTAGTTCAAAACAAGCCCGTTTAGGGTTCGTGCCGGAGATTAACCCTAAACTCTAAACCCTAGACCCTAAACCCTAAACCCCAAACCCTAAACCCTAAACCCTAAACCTTGCTGAGGTCCTGACTGAGGCTGCATCGCTTGTGGCGGTGGCTGCTGCTGCTGCTGCTGCTGCGGCTGTGGCCTTAGGGTTAGGGTTTAGGGTTTAGGGTTTAGGGTTTAGGGTTTAGGGTTTAGGGTTTAGGGTTTAGGGCTTAGGGGTTAGGGTTTAGGGTTTAGGGTTTAGGGTTTAGGGTTTAGCGTTTAGGGTTTAGGGTTTAGGGTTTAGGGTTTAGGGTTTAGGGTTTAGGGTTTAGGGTTTAGGGTTTAGGGTTCAGAACCCTGAGCCCTCAACCCTAAACCCTTCCCCTGGGAGCTCTACAATAACCTCAACCCTACACCCCTCAAAGGCCGAACTGGCACCAACTGTGAGTCCACATGAGGGCTGCGAGCCTGAAATTCGGAACCTAAACTAAGACTCCCTAACCCTAAAACGCTACACTAAAACCCCAAAACATGCCCCTTTTAGATCAACCTCTGCACCCCCAAACCCCCACATCAACAGGTCATAAGCCCAAAGTCCCTAGACCGACACCCTAAACCCTAACCCTAAACCCTAAACCCTAGTTAAACCCTAAACCCTAAGCCCTAAACCCTAAACCCTAAACCCTAAACCCTAAACCCTAAACCCTAAACCCTAAACCCTAAACCCTAAACCCTAAACCCTACCAGGCTTCCGTCCGCACGGCAGCCGAGGGTCGTTTCCCCAGGTGGCACCGCGTGGGCGGGCGCGGCGCGAAACTGCTGGTGCTGGGGCTGCGGTGGCCGCAACCTCGGGTTTGGCATAGTGCTTGGCTGCTTAGGGCTTAAGGGTTTAGGAGTTTAGGGTTTAGGAGTTTAGGGTTTAGGGTTTAGGGTTCAGGGTTCAGGGTTTAGGGTTAGGGTTTAGGGTTTAGGGGAAAGGGTTTAGGGTTTGGGGTGTAGGGACTAGATCTTAGGGTGGGTATCTGTCTGTGCTACTTAGGGTTCAGGGCTTGAAGCTTGCAAAGCGAGCCCTGCACTAGTCTATCTTAAACCTCAACCCTTTAACCCTAAACCTCAAACCTTCAGGGTTTGGAGCTTAGGGTTTAGGGTTTAGGCCTTAGGGCTTAGGGTTAAGGTTTTAGGATCAAACCCTAACCCCCGAAGCCGCAAACATGTGGGAGCAGAACCAGCCCAATCGAACCGTTTGAGGGAAGACGGTGTTAGATAGGAGTGATTCTGATCGAGAGTTGCTGGCACTTAAGATTCACAGAACTTGCTAACTCATCATGTTCGGGATTCGAATCCTAGGTATGACTGGCCTTGCGTAGGTTACCAGAACTACACATTGGCTTATAACCCCAGATACCACCAGTGAATGAGTCCCGAGAACCTTAGCAACAGCTTCGGGATTGCCTGTAAGCAGGCATCGAGCAGCCGGCCTCAACTCCTTCCTGACCCTTGCCTCAGACTGCTGATGGACAGGGAGCCCGAGAGTTTGGCAAAGGCGTACATACTGACGGGTGAGGTTCTGGATGGCCAGGTCGCGCTGCTCCGCAGGCAAGCGGAAGGCCTTTCGCCAGCGACTCAAGTCAAAGCACATAAAGTCTGTCAGTATGTAGTTCGACATGTCGTAGGCTTGCACGGCAGCCTCCGCTCGGAGGCACTGCCTTTGCTGTCTGTATGCTATGGGCGACGCAGGTCTTCAGCTCATGCGCATCTGGGCTGAGCAGGATGCGACCCTGGATGAAGAGGAGGTCCAAGCGTTCCAGGTACTTGTTCAAGTGACCCTGGAACAAAGCTGGATCAGGATCTGACTTGTCCTGAGACCTCACGAAGGTCAACGCTTCGGCTGCCCAGTCACCCAATAACCCTGACTCGACTGCGTTCTGGGGTGTAAGATTCTCAGTCTCACTTCAGTCTACGGCCTGCCACAAAGGCATGACCTACTGCAGCCGTCCACCTGCAAGCGCCCCAATTCCCCCGCAAACCCTAAAGGCTGAAGTTTAGGGTTTAGGGTTTAGGTTTAAGGGTTTAGGAAAACCCCTAACCCTAAACCCTCAACCCGAAACAACCCGAAACCCTGGACCCTAAAACGCGCCAGCCCTTGCGAACCAGAATCCCAAAACCCGAAAGCCTCCTCCACCCTTCAACTCCGAAGTGAGCAAGGCCCGAAGCCCCCAAATGCCCTCAAAGGGTTTAGGGTTTAGGGTTTAGGGTTTCGGGTTTAGGGTTTGGGGTTTAGGGTTTAGGGTTTAGGGTTTAGGGTTTAGGGTTTAGGGTTTAGGGTTTGGGCTACAAAACCCTCAACCCTAAACCCTAAACCCCAAACCCTAAACCCTACTTGGAAGCTCTTGTGACTTAGAAAGTCTAATTCATCGTATTTTCTAGAAACCCTATTCTAGTCCCAATGACCTAACTTACTATAACCCTACTTACTAAGTCATCCAAGTAAACCCTGAACCCCAATCCCCAAACCCTAAATTCTGAACCCTAAACCCTAAACCCTAAACCCTAAACTCCAAACCCTAAACCCCAAACCCTAAACCCCAAACCCTAAACCCTAAACCCCAAACCCTAAACCCTAAATCCAAAAACCCTGAATGCGGGCGGCTGATCCCGCTCTTCCTGCAGCTCCCTTCGCCGGACTTTGGCCTGTCGAATCGAGGGAGGATGGAGGGGGGTGGCCGAATAGTTAGAATAGGGTTTAGGGTTTAGGGTTTAGGGTTTAGGGTTTAGGGTTTAGGGTTCAGGGTTCAGGGTTTAGGGTTTAGGGTGCAGGGTGCAGGGTGTAGGGTTTAGGGTTTAGGGTTTAGGGTCACTGGGGGACACTATAGTATGATTCTACAGGGACCTTTGTACTATGAGCAATTCTGAATGAGGAAGGGGGGGGGGGGGGGGGGGGGGGGGGGGGGGCAGGGGGCTGGCCTAATAGTTAGAATAGGGTTTTGGGGGAGATGATAGTATGATCATATAGGGACCATACTCTTGGCAAATATTCCGACCCCAACATAATGGTGGCCCTACAGTAAACTCCACAAAGTTGGAACATGCTTTAAGGATGATTCGAGCTGAGATTCCCTTTAGTGTACCTCTTGGGGTATGGGGATAAGGATGTTGGCATTGCTTGAAGTTTGCTGTCGGGTTTGGGGGGGGGGGGGGGCGCCGCAGACATGAAGTCTGCTGCATCGAAAGGCGCACAAGGGTGATTTGCACACTGAATCAATGGAGTTCATGGCCCTAGACATAGCAGCATGTCATGACGTGTGCGTCGCTGTCACTATAGTTTCACAAGTAAAACCCTAAACCCTAAGCCCTAAACCCTAAACCCTAAACACGCAATTTCTGCAAAAGAAGAACCCGTAAGGCAGCCATCTTTTCGCTGCACCTTCCTGGATTCTGTAGGGACTCCCTCCTGCTGATAGGGCCGGACTGCCGACGTAAATTCCTGAAAGTTGCCCAGGAGTTGCCCAGGAGTCGCGACACAACAGCACACTTTACGTAAGAACAGAACGTAGGACATTGGGTTGTCCAGGTTTTGGATTAGGATGTTCCCCCTTGTACTAATCGTCCTTATGAGGGATTGTAGTACCCCAATTAAGGCCCCTATTCAGGACTGTTAATATACGGGGTAACATCCCAAGTCATAGACACACTCAGCAAAACCAGTGTCATCATTTCTTGTCCGCCTGATTGGCCCGCTGCGCCTCGCGCTCCGCAATCTGCCTTTGTTGGTGGTTTAGGGTTTAGGGTTTAGGGTTTAGGGTTTAGGGTTTAGCGTTTAGGGTTCAGGGTTTAGGGTTTAGGGTTTAGGGTTTAGGGTTTAGGGTTTAGGGTTTAGGGTTTAGGTTTTAGGTTTTAGGGTTTAGGGTTTATGGTAGAGAGGGTTTAGGGTTTAGGGTCCAGGGTTTAGGGTGCAGGGTTTATGGTTTGGGGCTTAGGGTTTAGGGTTTAGGGCTTAGAACTTAGGGTATTATGGAAGGTGCTATGGTTTGCAGTTGCGATGCTGGATGCTTACCTATGAGTTCATAATGCTGGTGAGAAAGTTTGCTTGATGATTTAGTGCTGGCACCAGAGCCTGAAATTATTGTGGGGTGTGGGGTTTGAGCCCTGACGCTCAAATCACACCCGACATCCTGCGCCTCAAAAAGACCAAATTCTCGATCGCTTCTATTTGTGGCTCCAAGCATGAGCTCCACCCTTAAACCCTAAACCCTAAACCCTAAGCCCTCAATCCTACCCCAATTAAGCCCACAGCGACACCACGAGTTTTCGAATTGGGGTACCCTAGTAGACCCTAGCTAAATCCTGGCCAGGGCAGGCTGCTCGTCCAGCATTTGCGCCTGGCGCCTGCTGGAGCAGTCCACGGCTTCGGTGGGTTTAAGGGTTTCGGGGCTAGGGTTTAAGGTGTTAGGGTTTCAGGTTTAGGGATTTAAGGGTTCAAGGTTTTAGGGTTGTTGGGCCTAAGAGTGTTAGAGGCTTTTGAGGTTTCAGGGTTTTGGGGTTTTAGTGCGTTGGAGGTGTCAAAGGTTTTGGGTTTAGGGTGTCGGGCTTTATGGTACTAAGCGTTCGGAGTAAAACTCGGGTGGGAAAGCTTCAGGCCTTAAGGCCCCCGAAAGCCTTCAGCTTTGAGGGGCTTGGCTTCAGCCCAGGAAACAGGAAAGTGTCGTGCCTTGATCCCTCCTCTCCCCACCCCCCAGATAGATGGGGCCCGGGGGACAACGTTTAGAGGGGGTGCCAAATTTGTTTCGGTTTAGGGTTTAGGGTTTAGGGTTTAGGGTTTAGGGTTTAGGGTTTAGGGTTTAGGGTTTAGGGTTTAGGGTTTGGGGTTTAGGGTTTAGGGTTTAGGGTTTAGGGTTTAGGGTTTAGGGTTTAGGGCTTAGGGCTTAGGGTTTAGGGGGGGAGGGGTCCCGTTACTGCCACACTTGTGTCATAAGAAGGATGCCTTGATCAATAGGGGGACACCCGGGCCTTGGGTGCAACAACCCCAGGCCCGCTGAACCCCTAGACCCCCTACACCCTAAACCCCAAACCCCAGGCCCCCTAAACCCTAAACCCTAAACCCTAAACCCTAAACCCTAAGTCCTAAACCCTAAACCCTCGGCCCTAAGATCCGGGGCCTGGCCTGACCAGCGCTGCTCTTCGCTGCTGGTTGTCATGCCTCTTCCGCTCACGATGCGGGGTGGTGCACCCTCTACATCCTGAACTTAGGGTTTGGGGTTTAGGGATTAGGGTTGAGGGTTTAGGGTTTAGGGTTGAGGGTTGAGGGTTTTGTATTTTGTAGGGTTTGGGGTTCAGGGTTTGGGGTTTCGGGCTTCGGGTCTACCTAGGGGTGTAGAATTCAGGGCACTTGGAGGTTTTTGGTACTTAGAACCCAACAAGAACTGTACTTTTTACCCACTGACAAAGCCATTCAGGTGCCCGAAACTGGCTACAAAGTGGGGAAGAAAGGTGCAGTTATAGTTGGCTCATTAAGTCCCCTGATCCTTCAAGTAGGGCAACCCTAAACCCTAAACCCGAGACCCGAAACCCTAAACCCTAAACCGTGTTTGGGTCCAGGGATTTCTGTTTAGGCCTGCCGTCCGAGCTCCCAACAACGAAACCAACCCCTTAGGGTTTAGGGTTTAGGGTTTAGGGGTCTAGGGGTTTAGGGGTTTGGGGGTTTAGGGGTTTAGGGGTTTAGGGTTTAGGGGCGTATTCTACCTAAACCCTTCTGGGTACCCATTTTTTTGGGGGGACATTCGGGTCCCCTTTCTTAATAGAACCCTGTGTAACAAAGGGCCTCCAACAGGGACCCTTGGTTAGAACAATCCGGCAGGTGTAAGACAGTTCTAGCGGCACTTCAACAGCCCAATGACTGGGTGTTAGGGCTTTTGTGTTTAGGGTTTTA
Source organism: Symbiodinium natans (assembly GCA_905221605.1). Lineage (NCBI taxonomy): Eukaryota > Dinophyceae > Suessiales > Symbiodiniaceae > Symbiodinium > Symbiodinium natans. The sequence goes on from CAJNDS010002623.1 coordinate 733,667, forward strand.
GGGCTTAGGGTTTAGGGTTTTAGGGCTTAGGGTTCAGGGCTCGCGAAAGAGAGCGTGCCCTTGCGCACTAGGGGGCAACACCTCAAACAAACTGGGGCCGCCTCCGCACATGTGGGTGACAGCATGTCGACTCGAGACGGGAACGACACAAGTATAACCTCCGTAATTAAAGTCAAGATTAGGGTTTAGGGTTCAGGGTTTAGGTTTTTTAGGGCCTGGGGCTTAGGGCTTAGGGCTTAGGGCTTAGGGCTTAGGGTTTAGGGCTTAGGGTTTCGGGTTTAGGGTTTAGGGTCTAGTATAGGGTCGAGGGTCTAGGTCTAGGGTTTAGGTTTCAGGGTTTCGGGGTGTAGGGTTTTGCCACGAACTGCAACCCTAAACCCTAAACCCTAATAAACCCTAAACCCTAAACCCTAAACCCTAAACGCGACGGGCAGCAACAAGGACGTTCAAGCACAGCCCTTTCATTGCAAAGCTCATACTCGTAATACTAGCGATCATAGTTATCATATAGAAACCATACTACTCATAGTGCTTATACATAGTAATCATGCGTAGTAATCATAGGAATTATAGTCATCATAGTAATAGTGGTAATTATATACCCTCCGTTAGTTTTACCCCTGAGCTCTGTGTGGCTCATTGACCAGCACCAAATCCTAACAAAAACCTGTATGCAAAAACACACTGAGCCCTTAAACTTTCATTCCAAGCCCGGAAACTCGCCCAAACATCCAGGCAGCCTGAACCCTAAACCCGAAACCCTAAGCCCTAAGCCCTAAGCTCCTACGACTCCAGGGCCTCTAAACCCTAAACCCTAAACCCTAAACCCTAAACCCTAAACCCTAAACCCTAAACCCTAAACCCTAAACCCTAAACCCTAAACCCTAAACCCTAGCGGGCCCCCGGACTCTCCGAGTCCATCGAAGAGGCCCATCAAGAACCGATTTCGGCTCCCTCCATGGCTGGCTTCCTCTGAAAACTGCCCGAACGCTGCAGGCGGCCGGTTTAGGGTTTAGGGTTTAGGGTTTAGGGTTTAGGGTTTAGGGTTTAGGGTTAAGGGTTTAGGGTTTAGGGTTTAGGGTTTAGGGTTTAGGGTTTAGGGTTTAGGGTTTGGGGTTTGGGGTTTAGGGTTTAGGGCTTAGGGTCTTTCTGGAAACCAGGGATTTGCATGTGAGGTTGAGCTGTCACGCTGCAATTAGTGCGATGGGCCTGCTGTAGGTTTAGGATTTTGGGTTGAGGGATTGATGATGTAGGTGTGATGGTGGCTCTGTTCGAAGATCATTCTTGCAAACTTATCCTTTGCTAGGTTGGCCCTTTAACCCCTCTGAAGAACAATCTTACATATCCAGTTAAACCCAGCATGGGAAAAGTAACATATCCCAAGGGCCTACCAAATTTAGGTATGGCAAATACAATGAATACCATCGTTTTTTTCCCTGAGTTGTCTAGGAGCCAAGACAACGGCGTCGAACGCATTATTTTCGGGGTTTAGAGAACCCTAGACGTGAACACTAAATCCTAAACCCTGAACCCTAAACCCTAAACCCTAGACCCTATACCCTGAACCCTGCAACCCTACAACCCTACAACCCTACAACCCTACAAGTGGATTTCCGGCTCAGGAGCTATTGGGAGGGGGGGGGGGGTAAAGCAATGCAACGCTGAACGCTGCAGGTTAGGGCTTAGGCTCAGGGATTAGGGTTGAGGGCTTAGCCATAGGGTTTAGGACGGACATGCACGCAGAGCCTGATACAGGCAGATGGAGGACGGTCCAAACCTCTGAACCTTAAAAACCTTAAACCTCTAACACCTAAAATCCTAGCCGCTCACCCCGAAAGCCTAACCCTTAATGCCCCAAGAACCCCTAAACCCCTTAACCCGGAACCCTTAAAACCCCTATAAAGCCCTGAACCCCTCAAGCCCCAAACCTCGAAACGTCTGACCTCCTGAACCTCCTACGCTGCTGGTCCGGAGGCCGAGGCATCTCTCTTCAAGAGGGGTTTTAGGGTTTAGGAGGCTTTTCGGGTTTAGGGTTTAGGGTTTAGGGTTTAGGGTTTAGGGTTTACGGTCTAGGGTTGAGGGTTTGAGGGTTTATGTTGGTGCGCCATAAAGTGAGTGCTGCGACGGATTCGATGAGCAGCTGCATTTGCGGCTCTCCCGCTGGCTGCATCTGTCAGACCAGTGGAAGGCTCAGGGCTGTTTAGGGTTTAGGGTTTAGGGTTTAGGGTTTAGGGTTTAGGGTTTAGGGTTTTAGGGTTTTAGGGTTTTAGGGTTTAGGGCTTAGGTCGTGTAGAATCAGTGTAGGGATTGCGGGGGTTTGGGGCTTTTAATATGGACATTGGGAGTAAGGGCTGAGGGAATGGGGTTCGGGTGTCCGTGGATTCAGGGTGAAGGGGGGGTTAGGCTGGGGGCTTCAGAGTCAGAGAGCTTGCTTCAAGGGTTTAGTGTTTAGGGTTTAGGGTTTAGGGCCTTAGGGTTTAGGCGCTTTTCCGAGATGCTCCGGGTAGCATGTCAAGCCGGTGAGGTGTTCATAGAGCCTCCCCAGTGGGTAGTGGCTCCGAGTGGAGTGGCAGTCCCTCCTTTCATAGACCCGCGGCTGTATTATCCCCTTTGAGTGCCTGTAAAATTACACTACGACGGACTACCCCATTGAAGCTGCTATGTGCGATCTCCAGCCTCCCTGATGTTGCGAGAGCCCTGCCAAACCAAAATACCACGCGCGGCCGATGTCAAATCCCACCCCATTGTGGGTTTTGGCGGCCACGCTCTTAAACGACTTGTGGGCGCCAGACGCTCAGCTGTTGTAGATGGACCTTAGTGGGACTATGTGGCCATCCAGGACATACATTGAGAGTCACGAGGATGGTAGCAAATGTGGTGAATGGTATGCCCTACCCAATGCAATGCATGCGGTGAAAGGTCATTTCATGTCATCCTGCTGCGCTCTCTCACATGCCGCCCAGCCAGCCACCCACCCACCCACGCCGCCCAACCAGCTAAGCCCAACACACCGGCCCCACCCACCCCTCACCCACCCACCCGCCCACCCATCCACCCACGCAGGCATGCACACGCACGCGGAGATACATGCTTGTGTAGGCATCGACCTGACATCTAGACAGCACAGCGCACGGCCTGTGCGACCTAGCAGTACATCGTCTTTGTCTGTGCCCAACTGCGCAAGGCGGGAAGGTTGGACACCAACTGGGTTCTGATTAAGGAGCTTCATCAAGATGCCATAATCGGGATATACAGCAAAGACATAATCATAGCATCCTTGTTGTGGTACCTTAATTTCCTTAGCAAGAGCCCAGCAAAGGATCGTCCCAAGGCGCAGCTCCTGCCTTGCGACATTAGGGCTCGAGAACTCAAAGGCCGAAACGCTGAATGTTTGCGGCTTAGGGTTTAGGGTTTAGGGTTTAGGGTTTAGAGTTCAGGGTTTATAAGGGTTTTGGGTTTGATGATGCTTCATGCCATCTCTGGCATTAACACTCAGAGAGAAAGCCTAAGGTCAAGAAGCAAAAATCCAAAACACGTTCAGCCCAAAACCCAACACCCTAAACCCGGAACACCTGAACCCTGAACACTCACACGAACATGCCAAGGTATAATTACCCTAAACCCTAAACCCCAAACCCCTCCTTTCTTTGCCTAGCGGCTTGGCCTTGGCGTACCTTGGATAGGGCGACCCGACTTTGGGGTAATTCAGGTTTTCGAAGGTTCGGGCTTAGGATTTAGGGTTTAGGGGATCTGGTTTCGGGTTCAGCATGGGGTTTGGAGTTTAGGGCTCAAAGATTGAGGATTATCCTTAGGGTTAGGCTTTACGGCTGAAGGAGTTGATGATTTAGGGCTCAATAATTTAAGGGCCACAGGGCTGGAGGGGTTGTAGGCCCAATTGGTTAAGGGTTTTGGGTTACTGGTGGTTTTGATGGGGGTTTAGGGCTATTTTGGCGAACAGAGCAGGCTATGGGCGTTCTTGTGTTGAGGGACTTGGTTTAGGGTTTAGGGTTTAGGGTTGCAAGGGGTGCAAGGGTCTAGGCGTTGAGGGTGCATGAAATCGGTGTCAAGCTAGGTACAAGTCTTCGCGCGGGCTGCAGGATCGAAAAGTCGTATCAGAGACTGTTTAGTGAAAGAGACACCTGGTTACAAAATCTGTTGCTGATCAAACTAGCGCCTGAAAAACAACCCATGAAAAAGTAAGACGGTCCACGTGTTTTGACCTTCTGTTTAGGAGGCATTTTGTATGCATTCTGTAACATCTGGATCAAACATTTTAAACACACCATAGAATATCATTCACTTCCAAGGCAGGTGACTGTTGCTCTTCCATTCAATTATCAGCGTTGTTGGTCATGAACGTAGGAAAGGTATCAAGTTAGCCCAAAACAAAAACCCCGCAAGCGTGTGGTGCAGGGTTTAATTCGGGTTTGGGGTTTCGGGAGGCCATATAAAAATATGAAAAAACGCATTATCCCATACTCCAAAATCTCTGTACCCCAGAATCCCTGAAACCCAAAAGGCCCTCCCAACCCCAAAGCCCTGGAATCCTCAAACTGGTTTAGTTTAGAGTCTCCAGAAGTGGCCATTAGGCGTCATAATCCCCGGAATCGTTGGAAAAAAGTGTGTTTTTTTGCTTAAACGGGTTTACAATGTCGTTTATCAGGGAACCCCCAAGAAAGGGAGTAAGGGTACTACCGAGCATCCTTGCTTTTTAAAAGGATTACAAGGCCTAAACCCGAAACCCTAAACCCTCAAGCCTCAACCCTACTGGCCCATCCTGGATTGGGGCTCTTGAAACTCTTCCACCCTGTGAACCCCCTGAACATTCCCAGGAACATAGGTCTGGATAGTATAGGCCCAAGAGAGGGTTTAGGGTTTAGGGTTCAGGGTTTAGGGTTTAGGGTCTACGGTTTAGGGCCAGACCCAAGAGTAACCTGGGTGCCCCTTTCGGGTTTAAAGGGGCAAAAAAGGGCCCCCACTGGGTCCTCGACCCCAAACGTCGTTGCTTCCAGAGCGTCCGCACTGGCAGTTCAACCCTCGACTCTCAACCCCAAACCGCAAAAACCCTAACTTGCTACCACTCCAAACCCTAAACCCTAAACCCTAAACCCTAAACCCTGAACCCTGAACCCTAAACCCTAAACCCTAAACCCTAAACCCTAAACCCTAAACCCTAAACCCTAAACCCTAAACCCTAAACCCTAAACCCTAACCGCCCCCCCCCCCCCCCAAAGTCTCCGAAGTCCCCCTCAACCCTGTCAGCCCTCGACACCGCGGCTCTTAATCTTCACAGGCGGGAGACAGCGCCTTGCCCTGGGCCGTCCTTCGAGTCGCGTTTAGGGTTTAGGGTTTAGGGTTTAGGGTGTAGGGTTTAGGGTTTAGGGTTTAGGGTTTAGGGTTTAGGGTGTAGGGTGTAGGGTCTGGGGTCTGGGGTTTGGGGTTTAAGGTTTAGGGTTTAGGGTTTAGGGTTTAGGGTTTAGTCAGCTCTTAGAGGGCGGCCCTCGACCCTAAACCACAAACCCCGAACAACTCAAACTGCCCAGCATGGATTTAGCGTTTAGGGTTTTGGGTTTAGGGCTTAGGGTTTAGGGTTGGGTGGAGGGGGTGGGGGGAGGGGAGCAGGTAAAAAAAATCTGGGCCTTGGTTTAAGGGGGCCGCTGTGATGTTGTGATGAAAGTAAGATCTAGGGTTTAGGATTTCGGGGCTAGGGTTTCGGTTTCGGGCTCTTCAAACAGGGGGCTTTAGCTTTTTGTACTCGCTGCATCCCTCTTGCCCTGAGGCCCAGGACTCTCGGCCCCAAATCCTCGAAAACCGCTGGACCCTGAAATCAAAGCCACAAGAATCTCGGCCTCAAAAGCAGAGCCCAACCTAATCCCGAACCTGAGACCCTAAACCCTAAACCCTAAACCCGAAACCCTAAACCCTAAACACCCAAAACCCTAAACCCTAGCCCTAAACCCGAAACCCTGGTCGCCATCAGGGCACTTCCCGCCCACAGGGCAGAAGCCCTTGATGCCAAGCTCCTTGCGGGCCTGCGCATCGCGGAGGCCGACGAGGGCTTCGTGGGGGGTTTAGGGTTTAGGGTTTAGGGTTTCGGGTTTAGGGTTTAGGGTTCAGGGTTAGGGTGTAGGGTTTCGGGTTTAGGGTTTGAGAAGCTGCTGCTTCTACAGGGCTTAGAAGGCAGGGTCTGGATAATTTGTGTAGGCTCCTGTACTAGCTGGGGTGTGAGATTCGCGCAGGTTCCCTCCTCTCCCATACGCTAAACCCTAAAGCACGACCTGTCTCGGCTTTTGGCGTGTCAGGACTGGTTTAAAAGCTTTGAGAGCCCAACCCTAAACCCCAAACCCTAAACCCTGAACCCTAAACCCTAAACCCTCAACCCTGAACCCTCAACTCGCAAAACCTGTCCAGCCTTCTGGGTTGCTTCAGTCCAGCTCTTGATGTTAGCGTACGACCTGAGCTCGGACCAAGAGAGGAGGAAGGACTTAGGGTTTAGGGTTTAGGGTTGCTTTAGGGTTTAGGGTTTAGGGTTTAGGGTTTAGGGTTTAGGGTTTAGGGTTTAGGGTTTAGGGTTTGGGGTTTGGGGTTTGGGGTTTGGGGTTTGGGGTTTAGGGTTTGCCTTCAATATGATCCGCTTGAGCCCGAGAAGTGAAAATAACAGACATCTCAAGGGCCTACCCAGGCTACTCATAAGGTCTTGGGGAGCCTTAACGGCCTCGAGGGGGCCTGTAGGGCTTTAGGTGCCCTGGGCTCAGGGCTTGAGGTGTGCTTTGGTATGGTTTCGGGTTGCGGGTTTAGGGTTTAGGATTTAGGGTTTAGGGTTTAGGGTTTAGGGAGGGTTTTAAAGCTTTAACTTCGGGCTCAGACTGGTCGGGTTTGGATTTTTGGGCTTAGGGTTGCCCCCCGACCACCCAAAGACTGCCAAGAAGAACCTGAGCAAGGATACCGCCTGGAGTCTTAGTCCCAACCTCAACCCCCCAAACTGCCCAAACTGCCAGAAGGTTCAAGTTAGGGTTTCGGGTTGTGGGTTTAGCGTTAGCGTGTGGGGTTTAGGGTTCAGGGTTTAGGGTAGAGGGACCTTGGGCGTAACGTAGGGGCCACTTAGGTATATAGGGACCATAGAACGTATTAATAGGAGTCACACAGGGGAATAAGATTAAGGGCCCCACCCTAAACCCTGAACGCTAAACCTAAACCCTAAACCCTTAACTAGGGGCCACCCTTGCCGAGGCTCTTCTTGCCCGACGCGTTGCCCTTCTTGGTTACGATCCTGCCCCTCTTGTTCTTCATGAGGTCACCTTGGAGCTGTTCCACCCAGTAGCCCTACACCCTAAACCCTAAACCCCTAAACCCCCTAAACCCTAAACCCTAGGCCCTAAGCCCTAGTTATAGGGTTCACGCGGGGGGGAGCGGGGGTGCAGCGCGATTCGGGGCTCAGGGTTTCGGGGTTTCGGGGTTTCCGGGGTTTTTGCGGGGTGTCGGGGTTTTGGGTAGTTTAGAGAGTCTTGTTAGGGTGTAGGGATTTGGGGCGTAGGGATCTAGGGGTTTCGGGGTTGAGTTGGGGGATTGGGGTTTAGGGATTTGGGGGTTTAGGGGTTTAGGCGTTAGGGGTTTGGGATTTAGGGATTCATGGCACTTGCAACCAAAAATAACTGCACTTGCAACCCACCTATAAGCCCTTGAAGTGGCCTAGTATGGTTATACTTGGGTTATAAACCCTCAACCCTCAACCCTCAACCCTCAACCCTCAACCCTAAACCCTAAACCCTAAACCCTAAACCCTAAACCCTAAACCCTAAACCCTAAACATGAACCTCCAAGTAGGGCTTAGGGGTCTGGGGGCTTTAAAAGCGCCTGTTTTGGGTTGACGATCCGGGAGTGAGGCGCGGCCAGCATGCCAGTCCAAAGAGACTCTTAGCCCTGCCACCCAGTATCGGCCCCCCTCCAACCATAGAAAGGGGGTTCAGGTTGAAGGGTTTAGGGTTTAGGGTTTGGGGTTTAGGGTTTAGGGTTTAGGGTTGCAAAATCTCTATATGCCCTGGGTAGCCCCAACATATCGCCTCACATATTCTAACCACAACGGCCCCTGAAAAGGGTCTCTCGGTTGGTTCAGGGTGCCCTGAACCTGACTAAAGTTCGAACTTCCAACCTCCACCATCCAGTAGCCCAAAGTCTGAACAGGCAACCTCGACCTTTAACCAAAAACTCTTGAAACCCTAACCAAGACCCTAAGCCCTAAAACCGAACACCCTGAGCCGCTAAACCTTAGGGGCTGAATACCCTAGCCCCAAACAGGCTAACCTCTTACATATACCTGATTCTATATAACCCTAAACCCTAAACCCTAAACCTAAACCCTAAGCCCTAAACCCTAAACCCTGAACCCCGAACCCTAAACCCTAAAAGGTTCAAGGCTACCTTACCCAGTCCCTAAGAAGCCCCCTCCTCCGCCTCCGGCTCTCAGCCGGGCCACTCTTCTTCAGGCCTGCGTAGGGAGGGGTCCGAGTTTACGGGCCCTTGTTATAGGTTTAGGGATTAGGGATTAGGAATTAGGGTTTGGGGTTTAGGGTTTAGGGTTTAGGGTTTAGCGTTTGGGGTTTAGGGTTTGGGCTTGTGGGTTTCGGGTTTCGGGCTTAGGGTGCTTGAGGTTGTAGGGTGTTAGGGCTTAGGTGTTTGGGACAAGTTTGGAGGTTTCGTTTTGGGGTTTGATTCGTCGGTTCGGGGATACTGGATAAGCATGCCGACAGTAGTAAAGTCATGACAAGTCTAGAGATCCGAAACTCTCAACCCTAAACAGGCCCTCAGACCGCCAACCCTGCACAGGCCCGAACCGTAATCCGGAACCCTCAACCCTTACCCTGGGGGCCTGTTTTCGTCTTCTCCTTGTCACCGTGAAAGACCACGGCCCTCGCCCGCTTGCCCTGCAGTTCGGGCTCAAGGTTCAGGGCTTTTGAGTTTGAAGGTTTGGAGCTTCAGGGTTTGGAGTTTAGAGTTGAGGGTTAGGGGGTTTAGGGTGTACGGTGTAGGGTGTAGGGTTTCGGGTTTAGGATTTAGGGTTTCAGGTTGCAGGGTATCAGGTTTTAGGGCTTTAGGGGGAAGCCAAGGCTCGAAAAGGGGACCTTGCAGCCCACACCACGTAATGCAGAATCAGGACAAGCCAAAGGGGCTTCTTCCCAAAAAAGAGGGAGGGGGGGGTTTAGGGTTTAGGGTTTAGGGTTTAGGGTTTAGGGTTTAGGGTTTAGGGTTTAGGGTTTAGGGTTTAGGGTTGAGGGTTGAGGGTTGAGGGTTGAGGGTTGAGGGTTGAGGGTTGAGGGTTTAGGGTTTAGGGTTTAGGGTTTAGGGTTTAGGCACTCCGTAGTTTAGGGTTTAGGGTTTTCATACCCCAAAAAATAAGACAACCCTCATTTTTCCGATCCCCAAGATGAGATCGGAGCCAAATCCCAAGCGGCCGCAAAAGCCTCGGCTTCCGCCATGAACCCACTGCACCCGAAATCCCCCAAAACCCGTTTAGGGTTTGGGGTTTAGGGTTTAGGGTTTAGGGAGCTCCATGGCACTTGTAACCCAATAAGCGCTGCACTTATACCCCACTTATGAACCCTTTAAGTGCCCTAATATGGTTATAATTGGGTTAGAAGTGCAGTTATGATTGGGTTACCAAGTACCCTGAACCTCCAAGCATGCTCCGGTAAACCCTAAACCCTAAACCCTGGCAAACCCCCACCCCCCCCCCCCCCCCCCCCCAAAAAAAAAAAAAAACCTACAATCTCTGGAAGCCATCCGCCTTAGCAATCACGGACACCTTCATGGCCTCTGGCTGACAGGTTCTGGGGTTGAGGTTTAGGGTTTAGGTTTTAGGGCTTTTTTCAAAATTCGATTCAGGGCTAGGTATCTGCTTGATGGGTGTTCCCCTGAAGACTGAACTCTGATCCAAGCCCGCAAACCCTGAACCCCAAACCATGTCATTCTGCTGGGCCTTTGGAAATTAGGGCTCAGCATAGGCATTTGCGACGCGCATCCGAGATTAGGTGCTGCTGTCTTCGGGCACTTACATGGTCCCTTAGTATGGGAAACCTAAGCCCTAAAGCCCGAAGCCCTAAGCCCTAAGCCCTAAGCCCTAGACCCTAAACCCTAAACTCTAAACCCTAAACTTCGGGATGCAGGGCCGGAGGCGCTCCCCGCAACAGCCCCTAAAGAATCGGATGTCCTGCGGTTGTTCGTGAAGAACTTTGAAGATCGCTTAGGGTTTAGGGTTTAGGGTTTAGGGTTTAGGGTTTAGGGTTTAGGGTTTAGGGTTTAGGGCTTAGGGTTTAGGGTTTAGGGTTTAGGGTTTAGGGTTTAAATATAGGGTTTGGGGTTTGGGGTTTAGGGCTCCGGAGTGAGGGTTTTACGGTTTAGGGGTTGAGGGTTTGGGGTTCAGAAGCCTCCAACCCCTGAGCCGAGGCAGGACCACAGGCACGTGAGTAGGGTTTAGGGTTTAGGGTTTAGGGTTTAGGGTTTAGGGTTTAGGGTTTAGGGTTTAGGGTTTAGGGTTTAGGGTTTAGGGTTTAGGGTTTAGGGTTTAGGGTTTAGGGTTTAGGGTTTAGGGTTTAAAGGTTAAAGGTTAAAGGTTTATGGTTTAGGGTTTAAATTTAGGGTTTAGGGTTTAGGGTTTAGGGTTCAGGAGTGAGGGTTTAGGGTTTAGGGAGTGATCCCGCCTTCTTCTTCATTGCCTTGGCCTGCGGACGCTTGGGCGTTGCTTCCGCTAGGGAACCCCAAACCCTGAACCCTAAACCCCGAACCCTAACCCGAAACCCTAAACCCTACACCCTACACCCTACACCCTACACTTCAGGAGGTCCAAGGGGGGGGTGGGGGGGCGGGTGGGGGGGTTGGGGACTCCCGAGCTTCCAGGCTTTCGGGCTTTGGGGGCTTTTAGGGCTTCTTAGCGCTTCGTGGTAGAAGGTTTCCCCATAAACAAACTCTCAAAGGTTAGGGGGATATAGGGTTTAGGGTTTAGGGTTTAGGGTTTAGGGTTTAGGATTTAGGGTTTAGGGTTTAGGGTTTAGGGTTTAGGGTTGAGAAGTGTTCAGGATGCTGGATGGCTAAACCCTACACCCTGCACCCTAAAACGCGGCTTGACCATCTCTCTCAAACTTGTGGGTGTATTTTCTATCTTCCCTTCTTTAACTGCAAGGGATAACCCAAGTAGGGTAAAGGGTTTAGGGTTTAGGTGTAGGGTTTGGGGTTTGTTACGCAAACGCCCGCTCCCTGGGTTTGGTAGAGAGGGGCACACAGACGCGAAATACCACGTGTCGCCCATACATCCTCAGCCCTACTTGAAGGTTGGCAGCGATAGTTGCCCTCAATAAGGTAAGAACCAGCTAGGATGTTGCATAGGATTCTAGGGTCTAGGGTCTAGGGTCTAGGGTTTAGGGTTTAGGGTTTAGGGTTTAGGGTTTAGGGTTTAGGGTTTAGGGTTTAGGATTTAGGGTTTAGGGTTAAGGGTTAAGGGTTAAGGGTTTAGGGTTTAGGGTTTAGGTTTTTGGCCCTCAAGGGTGTGAAGGCGCCTTCATGGCTTTCATGGCTTTCATCGCCTTCATCGACTTCATGGCTTTCATGGCCTGCAGGAGCAGCAGGCGTCGCGATGCTTAAGCCCTGCCATGCGCTCCGAACCCTATCGTGAGGGTTTAGGGTTTGGGGTTTGGGATTTGGGGTTTGGGGTTTGGGGTTTGGGGTTTAGGGTTTAGGGTTTAGGGTTCAGGGTTTAGGGTTTAGGGTCCTAAACCAGATCAACTTAGTTGCCCAGTACCTAGGGGAACTGAAGGTTCACCTTTAGACTAATAAGGGGAGTATATTACCCCAAAAAAGTTTAAGGGCTACCTACATCCTCTACTAAGTAAACCCTACATCCCCCCCCCATTTGCAAAGGCAATGCCTGCACGATAGATTTGGGAGGGAATCATATGCTTCGACGCAAGCAGCACGGCCTAACAAGCAGGGGGTTGGGGCTTTGAAGAGGTCTGGATGGATATGCTTTGAAACAAGCTTTGCACGGCTTAAGAATTGGACCGGAGGACGACCAAAAGACAACGGGACCACGACCAGAGGACCTAAGGACTAGAGGACCCGAGGACCCGAGGACCAGAGGACCGGAAAACCGGAAAACCGGAAAACCGGAAAACCGGAAAACCGGAAAACCGGAAAACCGGAAAACCGGAAAACCTGAAAACCGGAAAACCAAAACCGAAGGACCGGAGGACCGGAGGGACTCGAGCCACCCCTGTTAACGAAAGCAGCCCGAGCCACAACAAAACAAAAAAATGAAAATGGCCCCCTAAACCCTACAAACCCCTAAACCTTATGTAAACACTAAACCCTGTGCACCCAAAACCCAGTCAACCCTAAACCCTGCAAGCCCGAACCTAGCAAGCCAATAACGCCTCAACTTGACCTGGGAAATGAGCTACAAACACCTGACCTGTCACTAACCTTGCGGGGCTCGAGTTTACGGTTTAGGGCTAAACCCTAAACCCTAAACCCCAAATCTCAAACCCTAAATCCTGCTAAAGGTTCAGCGACCTCTGCGGAAGCGTCTCTCCAAGTTCAACCGAGGCGCCTTCATGGACTTCATCGACTTCCTTAAGGCCCAGGAGTTCGGGGTTTAGGGTTTAGGGTTTAGGGTTCAGGGTCTAGGGTCTAGGGTCTAGGGTTTAGGGTTCTCGCCCGCCGCTACAGCTCGAACAAGCAAATGGCTAGGTTGGCCCCTTCAACCCTCTGAAAACATATTCCTAGATATGATCCTCTTGAACCCAAGAAGGGAAAATATGTAATGTCCCAAGGTCCTACCTAAACCCTAAACCCTACACCTAAACCCTAAACCCTAAACCCTAAACCCTAAACCCTAAACCCTAAACCCTAAACCCTTATAAACCCTAAACCCTAAACCCTAAACCCTAAACCCTAGTTGGGTTATCCCTTGCAGTTATAGAAGTACCACGAAACCTCCCGAGTAGGCCCGAGAGCCGACTGGCCCTGGCCTCCCAATCCTGAACTTGAACTTGAACTTAGGGTTTCGGGTTTAGGGTTTAGTGTTTAGGAGGGTTTAGGAGGGTTTAGGAGGGTTTAGGGTCCAGGGTCTAGGGTCTAGGGTCTAGGGTTTAGGGTTTAGGGTTTAGGGGTTAGGAGGGTTTTGGAGGGTTTAGGAGGGTTTAGGAGGGTTTAGGAGGCTTTAGGAGGGTTTAGGAGGGTTTAGGAGGGTTTAGGAGGGTTTAGGGTGGTTTAGGGTGGTTTAGGGTTTAGGGTTTAGGGTTTATGGCGGTTTGGGGTTTAGGGTTTAGGGGTGCCAGTGACCAGCGCAACTCTGCTGCCACCTCCGAGCGAGGCTTTCGGGCTTACGGGTTTAGGGTTTAGGGTTTAGGGTTTAGGGTTTAGGGTTTAGGGTCTAGGGTTTAGGGGTTAGGGCTTAGGGTTAGAGTGTAGGGGCTTCAGGTGCAGGGTTTCGGGTTTATGGACATTGTGTGGGGTTTAGGCCCCGGTCTGTAACATCTTGGAGCTTTCTGGTGCATTGTGCCTTTGAGGCGTGTTGGTGACTTTCGAAGCCTTTGTTGGGATTAGGGGTGCAATGATAAAGGCAGCTTCACAATCTACAGAGAGCAGAAAGTGAATCGGATTTCGAGTAGCTTGTTGAAGGTTCGCATCTAGGGTATGGGGTTTCGTTCTGGTAGTGCGGTCTAGGGTGTCTGTGGCATTTAGCGTAAAGTCTTTAGGGCTTCGTCCGTACCCAAGAATGCAAACCATTTCTGCCGAGTGTCATGGAGGCCTTCATCGTCCTCATTGGCAACGCCATTGCGAAGAGAGCAAGGTCAACGCGAGGGCGAGCACTGTGGTCGTCGTTCAACTGATGGCGCGCTTTGGCGCAGGAGCCAAACAAGCAGCCGCGGTCATGTTGCCAAGAGCGGAAGGTCTTTCAGAAGAGAAGTGTGGTGGATTGAGGGTTGCAGGGGTTTAGGGGTTCAGGGCTTTAGGGGCTACGGCTTTCGGGGTTTCAGGGCTTTGGGGGATTCAGGGTTTCAGAAATTTGGGTTCAGGGCTTTAGATAGTAGGATTCTTGCGCTTTGGGGTATGCAAGGGTATATCTGGGTATATTCGGGTATACTATAGGGTACATCAGGGTACATATTAGGTTACAAAGCCGCTTGGTTCGGGACTCTTTCTTTCTGGCTCCTGTACAGATGCGCCCGCCTCCGCTTTAAGCGGAACAAAGGCGCAAGACGTCGGTCAAGACGAGGGCCCTCGGGGCCCCCCTGCTAGTCCCTGCCTTCTACTGGGTGGCTTGTTCATGTCCTTTTGCTGATGTTCACAAAGCCCTCCTGCACCCTGAACCCTGAACACACTTTTGCCCATTTTTTAGCTGCGGGATCTTGAAATTCCTGAGCCGAGCAACGAAAAATTCGACAAACCAAAAGACGAAACATTCAATGCCTGCCTGACCTGTGACATGAGCCTGCTGGGCTCCCATGGGTTTAGGGCTTAGGGTTTAGGGTTCCTATGGTTCAGGGTTCAGGGTTCAGGGTTTAGGGTTTAGGGTTTAGGGTTAGGGTAGGGTCCCTATGGTTCAGGGTTCAAGGTTTAGGGTTTAAGTAGGGTTCAGGATTTCTGGAGTTTCGGGGATGGTCGCTTCAGCTCCTGGGGTTTGGAGCTTCGTGTTACTTAATTTCCAACTATAACTGGGTTTAGGGTTTAGGATTTAGGGGCTAGGGTCTAGGGTTATTTAGGGTTTAGGGTTTAGGGTTTAGGGTTTAGGGTTTGGGGTTTAGGGTTTAATTACTGTATTTGAAGTGGGGTTTATATTTCTTGTAGCCCCAAAAGGACACCCCGTATATACACTCACCAATATTAGAAAGGAACCTTAAATACACTCACCAATAAAAGAAATATAAACCCTACTCATTTGGAACCCACTTATGAGCCCCTTAGTTCCCCTAATGTGGTTGTAAGTGGGTTATAAGTGTTGGCAACTACTATTTGGTTGGTAAGTACCGTGAACCTCCAAGTGAGGTTTCTAGACCCAAGAGTAGCCTAGGTATAACAAGGGTGCCCATTTTGTTTTAAAGGGGTTACCTAAACCGTAACAAAGGGAATTAGGGCCTACTCCGGGTCCTAGTAACCCTAAACCCTAAACCCTAAAGCCCAAAGGAGGTTGAAGCTTTCAGCGCCGTCTCAGTCGTCCTGGCCGCGGGTGTCCAAGAGAGCGACGCTGCCAAATAGGGTTTAAGGTTTAGGGTTTAGGGTTTAGGGGTTTAAGGGTTTAGGGGTTTAGGGGCTTTAGGGTTTAGAGTTTAGGGTTTAGGGTTAGGGTTTAGGGTTCAGGGTTTAGGGTTTAGGGTGTGGTTCAGGGAACAAAAAAAACTCCAACCCAAAAGGCCCTGAACCCTAAGCCCTAAACCTGAACACGCGCTCTTGCGACTTGGAGGTAATCCCGAGTGCAAGAGGACGTCTTTCAGGAACCGCCACCTGCTGAACTCCACTAAACCCCGACCCTTGGACCCCCAAACTTTCCCGAACCCCCTCCTAGCTGTCCAGTACCTAGGGGAACTGAAGGTTAACCTTTGGAAACATAAGGGGATTATATTACCCCCAAAACGTTTAAAGGTTACCTACTCCACTACTAAGCCCTAACCTCCGAAACCCGCATGATCCCTAAACCCTAAACCCTAAACCCGAAACCCTAAACCCAACTTAAGGAGAGACCTTACATGTTGAGCTCCCAAAAACAACGGCCCCTTTTTGGGTCCCCTAAATGTTCTGGGCCGCCTGTAGCATAAGGACACCAAAAGGGTTTTAGGGTTTAGGGTATAGGGTTTAGAGTATAAATTTAGGATATGGGTTTCGGGTTTAGGGTGTAGGGTTTAGAGGTTATAGGGTTTAGGGTATAGGGTGTAAGAGTGAACCCTCGGGTTGATTACAGCTTTCTGAGGCAGGGTCCACGACCGGTTCATCCTCATCCATGAACTTCCTGGCTCGCGTCCAAAAAAGCACTTCGTCTCGATGGTGAGATACAGTTTCAGAGAGAAGAGAGAGAAAGGCAGAGTTAGTCGTTGGGGGTACGTAGTGCGAGAGTGAGTGACCCAAGGCAGGCGGACAGACGCGACGGACAAAGGCAGATTGTTGCAGGCTGACGCTGGTAGATGAACGGCCAGCAGGACCTTCAGACATAGATACGTCGGGCCAAGTTGAGCTTGCAGGACTGGGAAAGAATCCGCCGAATCCTAAGCCCTGAGCAGAGCACCCTGAACATGAATTCTCAGACCTAAACCCTAAAACCCCTAAATCCCCAAAATCCCTAAAACCCTTAAACCTCCAAAATCCCTAAAATCCCTAAAATCCCCAAAATCCTCTAAATCCCTAAAACCCTTAAACCTCCAAAATCCCTTGCATCCCTAAAATCCCCAAAGTCCCTCAAATCCCTAAACCATCTCTGGCCCATCCCGAGGCCCAGGCTGACTCCGTCGCCCCACGAGCAGTGCATCCTTGAGCTCCTTTGAAGGGTAGGGGGGGTTTAGGGTTTAGGGTTTAGGGCTTAGGGCTTGGGGTTTAGGGTTTAGGGTTTAGGGTTCAGGGTTTAGGGTTTAGGGTTTAGGGGCCTAGGGTTTAGGGGCTTAGGGTTTAGGGGGTTTAGGGTCTAGGGGGGTTTGGGGGTGTAGGGGTTTAGGGGTTTAGGGATAACTTAGGGGATTTAGGGCTTATAGAGGTTTAGTTTAGGGATGTGGCAGCTACAGGCAAGTCCACAGGGGGGTGAAAAGAGCCGGGCCATGCACTCGCGTCAGTTTGCAAAGCAATCCAAGCGCTTTTTCTATTGGAGTTTAAGGTCTCCATAACCCTGAAACCCTAAAACCCTAAAGCCCTAAAACCCTAAAACCCCAAAGCCCTAAAGCCCTAAAGCCCTAAAACCCTAAAACCCTAAAGCCCTAAAACCCTAAAACCCTAAAACCCTAAAACCCTAAAACCCTAAAACCCTAAAACCCTCCCAAAAAGAATGCTCCTCCTAGCTGTGGGGTCGGAGCGTACCTAGGGTTCAGGGGAGGTGGCCTAATCCTTGAGCTTCAGGCTTAGGTTCATCTGTGGCAGGGGTTCTTCTTACTGTCAGGACTGTTTATGTAGCCCTGGCGGCAAAATTCTGAGTCCGGGGTTATCCTAATGAAGGTTTAGGTTTGCGTCCCTAAACCCTACACGCTAAACCCGAAACCCTGAACCCTAAACCCTAAACCCTGAACCCTGAGCTGTGCCAAGTGAGGCTTTGGGATGTCGCCACTGAAATGCCATGCACCGACTATGTGGGGGTTTACGAAAATGAGGGATCCCAACATATATATAGACCCCCAAATAGTATAGGGTTTAGGGTTTAGGGTTTTAGGGCGTTAGGGTTTTAGGGCTTTAGGGTTTTTGGGGTTTTAGGATTTAGGATTTAGGGTTTAGGGTCTAGGGATAAGGACCCCAGTAAGGTACCCCTAGTGTCACATAATGTCGGAAAACCCCCATGTAGGTGGAGAGCTGAGGTTCAGAGCTTGGTGCCTATGTATGGAGTTAAGTCTCTAGAGGTTTTAGGACTTTGATTCCTCCTAAACCCTAAACCCTAAACCCTGAACCCTAAACTCCCTAAACCCTGAACCCTGAGCCCGAAACTCCCTAAACCCTGAACCCTGAACTCCCCTAAATCCTGAACCCTAAACCCCCTAAACTCCCTAAACCCCAAACCCAAACCCTGAACCCTTGACCCAAAACCCTAAACCCGAAACCCGAAAGGGGTTCGGAGTCCAGTTCTTGAAGACCCTAAACCCTAAACCCTAAACCCTAAACCCTAAAACCCTAAACCCTAAACCCTAAACCCTAAACCCTAAACCCTAAACTTGAAAGGGGTTCGGAGTCCAGCTCTTGAAGCCGAGCAGTCCTCGTCCCCGAGCTTGTTCATCTTGTGATGCTGTCGCATGTCTTGGCCTTGGACTCCACGCATTGGGGTTTGGGGTTTAGGGTTTGGGTTTTGGGTTTTGGGTTTTGGGTTTTGGGTTTGGGGTTTAGGGTTTAGGGGTTTAGAACTTAGGGGCTCAACCCTAAACCCTAGGGTTAAGGGTTGAAGGCCAGAGCAGCCCCTAAACCCCTGAGGCGAGCGCAGACGAGCGCGTACTCAGGAAGCCACTCTGCCTCACGTCGTGAAGGCCTAGACTTACTACAGGTTTTAGGGTTTGGTTTTCGGGTTTAGGGCTTAAGGTTTATGGGGTTTAAGGTTTAGGGTTTAGGGTTTAAGGTTTAGGCTTTAAGGTGTAGGTTAGGGTTTAGGGTTTAAGGTTTAGGGTTCAAGGTTCATGGTTTAGGGTTTAAGGCTTAGGGTTGAGGGCGTAGCTAGGGAGAGCGAGGGGTTGATGTAGTTATAGGCTTGAAGGAGCCTCAGAACTATGATCCCTTTTTCTTGCAATGTGGTGAGCTCTCCAACCTGTGGTCTCTTTTGGGTGCCCTAAAGGGCAGGGGCCGCCTTGCAATGAGGACCCCAAAAGAGACATTGTAGAGAATCCGTCATATGAGCTACCGGACTCCCCAGTCTACCCGAAATGGTCCCCCATCTCGCTTGACGCTTAGGGTGCAGGGTTTGTGCTTGGGGCGGGTGTAGCAACTGCCCACCAGCATGCCCTTTACTGTGGGTCGTCAGGCTATAATGCCCTAAACCCTAAACCTCAACCCCAAACCCTAAACCCGAATCCCTAAACCCTAGATCCTCTTTGTCTCCAGGTCGGGTTTAGTGTTTGCGGCTCTTGACGATATCGTTGAAAGCGGCTCTGAAACAAGGCTGCGCACGGCAAGCACGACCAGGAAGTGAAACGGACGCACGCCTCGCCTGGTCTCGCGGCACATGATGCACTTCGACCACCAAACCCAAATCCTAAACCAAGACAACCGGAGGCCAAGCCCGAAGCCAAGAAACCTTGAGGAGGCTACGTTCGCACGGAGACTTTAGGAACTTTAGGGTCTTCAAGGCTTTGGGAACCCTCACAAAACCCCTGGCGGCCCCTGAATTCATCCGAAATCCCACCACTGGACATGGGGGCCTCGAAGGTCTCGATGGACCAGTCGTCATCTGGGGGTTTTAGGTGGTTCGCGGTTCGCGTTTGGGGGTTTAGGGTTCAGGATTTAGGGTTGAGGGTTCAGGGTTTGAAGGTGTTTGGGCTCGAGGATAAGAATTCGAGGGTCTTAGGGGTTGGTCGTGCTTTGCTTGCAGACTTCTATGGTGTTTTGCGATAGAGCTCTATAGGGCTTTCATATGAGGCTGTCCAGCACAGCCCCGGAAAAAAAAAAAAAAGATGTTGCTACAGGAGCTACTGTTCCCTGACAAAGTCTTCCTGTAAAATATTCTAAACCTGATGAACCCTTGTAAAGCCTCACAAGCCCACTGGGGTTCAGGTTTAGGTTTTCTTACGCGTCCAAGACGTATAGGGGGTGGGGGGTTGCAGGTATATCGGAAGAGCAACAACACCAACGAGTTTCCATCCTCGTCCTCAGCCTGTACTGCAAAGAGCTTTGCCCTAGAACCTAAATGCCCTAGAACCTAAACGCTCAAAACGCACCTTGACACCCCAAAGCCCTTCAAACCTTAAACCCTAAACCCGAAACCCTAAAAACTAAACCCTAAACCCTAAACCCCCCAAACCGCTGTAAGCCGAAACCTTCACAAGCCCCTCGCGGAGCCTGTGACGCCATCAAGGAACTCTTCCCTCCAGACATACAGCGTCACCTGCTCGAGAGCATGGGGTTGCGAGAGAAGCGCGTAGGGTTTAGGGTTTAGGGTTTAGGGTTTAGGGTTTAGGGTTTAGGGTTTAGGGTTTAGGGTTTAGGGTTTAGGGTTTAGGGTTTAGGGTTTAGGGTTTAGGGGTTAGGGTTTCGGGGTTAGGGTTTAGGGTTTAGGGTTTAGGGTTTAGGGTTTAGGGTTTAGGGTTTAGGGTTTAGGGTTTAGGGTTTAGGGTTTAGGGCTAGGGTTGAGGGTTTAGGGCTGTTTGGGGGAGAGCTTTGGGGTTCGGAGTCTTGGGCTTGGCACCCTAGAACCCGAATCCCCCTTGCTTTGGCTCAAGCTCGGAGAGTTTGAGGGTTTAGGGTTTAGGGTTTAGGGTTTAAGGTTTAGGGTTCAGGGTTTAGGGCAAGCTTAGGGTTCATGTGATTAGGATCCTTGGGGGTTCAAGGGGGGGTGTGGAACCTAAGGTTCCCTAATTCTCCCCACTGCCCCCTAAGGCCCCCTAAGGTTTCCTAGGTCCCTACCCCCCATTAACCCTCCTCCCCCTCAAGGACCCTAAACCCTAAACCCTAAACCCTAATGTGGGACTTCATGGGGCTTGGGGTTCAGGGCTTCAGGGTTGAGGCGGGTTTGCGCAGCCGGTGGCCATAAAGCTAAAGCTTGAGGTTGAACCCGAGAGCCAAGGAGTCCCTTGTTGGATGCCACTGTAAATTGGCTTAGGGTTTAGGGTTTAGGGTTTAGGGTTTAGGGTAAAGGGTTTAGGGTTTAGGGTTTAGGGTTTAGGGTTCCGGGTTTAGGGTTCTAGGGCTCTACAGTAGGGTTTTAGGGTTTAGGGTTTACGTGTAACTTACAGCCATCAGATGACTTCACAAGAAACAGCGAAACATACCCCAAAAGCTCGGGAAATGCATGAGATGACCATTCGAAACAAAAAACTCAAACAACTACATCACACAACAGTTTGAAGCGCATTGCTCTACTTCACATTGTTTACCTCGCTAGAACGGTAGCCGTGCCCTCAATTCAATCTTGGCGATGTCATACTGAAACGCATTGCATATCTCGCCGTAGCCCTCCAACGCAAAAGACTTTGCCCACATCTCCATGAGCATACCAACTCACGCAAACATTTCGAACTCGGACACTGCAATGTAAGCACTCTCATAGACACGGTCTTCGCTGCAAGGCTTTTTAGCCTTCTTGTCAAGGACCTTGCAAAGGCTGAAAGCTGACAGTCTGACAAACCCTGGAGTAATTCAAAGAAGTATTGGTCTTCATCTGCTTCAAGCCTTGATCTCATCTCCGCCATCTTTACTTGATGGAGAAATAACAGGCAGTCACAAGTGGCCCGCGTGAGGTCGGCAACCCACAAGATAGCTAAAACATCACGCCGCAAGTTCGCGCCCCAAGCACTACTCAACCACCTTCAAACCCAGAACCCTAGACCCTCAAAACCTTAAACCCCGAAGCCCTAAGGCCTAAAGCTCTCAACTCGAAACCGCCATCTGAGTCCACTTCCACAACCCTTGAACCCTAAGCCCCAAGCCCTGCGACCTCGAGGTCGCGGCGCTCATCATCCTGGGCTTTAGGGCCTTAGGGGCTTTAGGGATTTTAGAGCTTAGGAAGTTTAGGGTTTAGGGTTTAGGGTTTGAGGACTTCATGGATTTTGGTGCTTTTAGTCTTTTGTGGCTTAGGGAGTTAGGGACTCTAGGGACTTTAGGTGCTATGAATTTGGGGATTTTACATTTAGGGCATTTGGGGGTTTAGAGTTATAGATTGGCAGGGCATTCGGGCTTAGGGGTCTTCGTGTGTAGGGTGTTAAGGTTAGGGGTTTGGGGGTTGGGTGGCTCCAGGATTTAGGGCTGATGGCTTTAGCAGGGGCCAGGGTTTAGGGGCCTTAGGGTTTAGGAGTATGTTTTGGTCGAAGGATCGACATCTTGATTTCGGGTTTAGAGAAGTCCCAGGAACGCCCTCAAGGGACAAAAGGAGAGACCCTACAAGCGACCTTGGGGGTTCTTTCGGGGCTCTTTAAGGGCTAATTGGGTATATAGGGACGGGGTTTTATAGGGGAATGGGATTAAGGGCTCAACACCCCGAACCGGCAAGCTGCCAGAAGATCAAAGCACTGGGACTCCACCAGGCCTTTGGAGCTCACGATGTTTAAGGGTGGCGGCCTTAGGGTTAAAGGCCTTTGGGGCTGTTTGGGGCTGTTTAGGGCGTAGGGTGTCGGGTTTAGGATTTAGCGTTGCGTAGCTCTTTGCCCACAGCCAAAACAAGGCCAGGGCACCTCAATCAGTTGCACGAGGCCGGTTTCCATGGAGAAGGTGTCCTGGTTTAGGGCTCAGGCTATACTGCGCTTAGAACCTTGTAGAAAATGACCCTTTCAGTCTTCCCTTGGGTTTATATAAATGACAATACAAAAGAATTCCTAAGGGAACCATAGTACGGTTTAGGCTTTAGTGACTTTAGTGTTCAGTAGCGTTGCAAGCAACCGAGGGGGGGTATGAGGGGGAAATACTACGGACTTGGAGGTTCGTGGATGGTTAAATGCATGCTCTAGGTAAGGTTATAGTCACTTACAACTTAGACTTACACGAATTGGAAATTCAGCGATAACTACTACTTTGCGACCCATGAACTCCAAGCAACGGGCGTTGTCCTCGGTGAGGGGGCACTTCCCTCCCCTCCCCCCTCGCTAGCAGTACAACATCCCAAGGCTCCAAAAAATCACTGCCCTTGAACACGTGGTGAAATTGGGCTCAAGACTGCGAGACTTTGCCTAGCAGAAGATTTTTCTCAAGCCATCACCCTGAAACCACACATTGCTAAGCCCTTCATTCATGGAGCCCTAAGCTATTCTACCCTGCAACCCGAAAATACCCCAAACCCTAAACCCTAAACCCAAATCCCCAATGCCCCGCACATGCCTGAGTTTCGACCCTAGCCGAGCCGCAGTAAGCAAGTCGGTCTTGCGCGTGAGGGCTTAGACGCAGAGGGTCGTTCTTGTGCAAACCATCAAGGAGTAACAACGACATAAAGAATTTAGGATTTGGGGGTTTAGGGTCTAGAGTGCTTGCGCAGGTTTTGCTGGATACAGCACACCCATGGTGAGAGAGCCTACAATGTCAAAGAGCATTTGGGCACAGCGATCCGCGGCTGCAGCAAACCGACTTCTGGCACCCGATCCCGCTCCTCGATGACAGCGTCCACCAGCTTTCTTTCCCATGGAAGCAGGCCGTAAACGACCTGCGCAGCTGTTGTCCAGCTTCCGTGGAGGAAGATGCAGAGGCCTTAGGTGATCAGCATGGCTATTTTGGGGATACGCAGTGCATAGTAGGCCAGGACTTCCCTACGGTAGTAAGTATTCCTTAGCTTGCAATGGTATCCTAATGTGATTCAAGGAATATTCCTTAACAGAGTCTATGTAGACAGTAGTAGGTCATAAACCGTATACCCCCGAAACCCCTGAACTCCCTGAAGCGGTGAGGGTTCAGGGTCTGGGTGACATGGGGACGAGTAGCCATCCTTTCAACAATGGATGCGCCCCCTCTGCAAGGAGGCGCCCCCCTAGTTATAAGTAGAGTTATAAGAGCCGAAATTGGGTTATAAGGATCCTAAATGAGGTTATAAGTCCCCTAACCACAGATAGCATAGTAAGGGGGCCCCTCCTCTAGGGCTTCGGGTCTAGGGTCCACTGGTCAAAAATCGAGCCTGGCCGATGGCAAATCCGTCTTCCTGCACCACACGGCAAGCAGAGCGATCTGAGCGATTCTGTGGGTAGCAAGCCCTAAACCCTAAACCCTACACCCTACACCCTACACCCAAAACCCTAAACCCTAAACCCTCAACCTCCAAAATCTTCCGGGCATGGGCCCTAAAGGCTTCAAACCCGTCCAACCTTGCACACTACAAACCCTAAAACTGGAACCCTCCCACACCCAATGGCCCAAGCCGATCAAACTTAAACCCTAAACCTACACATGTAAGCACACATACATATATATATATATGTATCTACTTGTTTAGTCTTCACTTGTTTCATCGATTTACTTATATTTTCTAATTTGCTTTGTAAAAACTCAGTCTGTTAACACTCATGGCAAGTGAGGTTGAAAGGTGCCCCCGACCTCTGGCAGCAACGCCGCCTCGCCCGAGCAAATCCTCACGGCAGGGGACGAGGAGGGCCGGGCTCGGGTGCATGTGGCGTCTTTCGGGGTGTCGGGTTCAGGGGGTAAGGGTTTAGGGGTTTAGGGGTTTGGGGTTTGGGGTTTGGGGTTTAGGGCCCTAAATCCTAAACTCTAAACCCTAAACCCTAAACCCTAAACACCCTAAACCGGGGAAGTTAGAGTCTAGGGCTTGGGTGTAGGTGGTGTCTTCCTCAGCCGCTTTACGAGATCAAGCCCAACAAGGCATCCGAAGTTGCCAAACCTCCAACTCCTCGAGGTGAGCTCGTCAGAACCCTACTAAGAACCCCTCCCCCCCCCCCCCCCCCCCGGCAAAAAAAAAAAAAAAGTAGTAATCATAATAATGATAATAATGATAATAATGATAATAATGATAATAATGATAATAATGATAATAATGATAATAATGATAACAATGATAATAATGATAACAATGGTAATAATGATAACAATGATAATAATGATAATAATGATGATAATAATCATAGTGATAATGGTAATAATAATGATGATAATAATAAGCGTAAGAATAATAATGATAACAATGATGATGATGATGATGATGATGATGATGATGATGATGATGATGATGATGCTGATGATGATGATATTGATAAAAACAACAAATGCCGAAGCCCCTAAAAGCACAAGCCCCTAAACCATTCCTAACATCATGGACTTTAAACTTTAGTCACTAAAGCCCGAAACCGCTTGAATCTGGCGTTTCTGACAAGGCGCAGGCCCCTGCGCACGAAGCCTGGCAGCCTTGCAGGCGCCTCCGCTGTTTGGGATTTTGGGCAGTTTGGGGTTTAGGGTTTAGGGTGTAGGGTGCAGGGCGTGGGGTGTCGTGGGTTCGGGTTTAGGGGTGTAGGGGGTTGGGGTTTGGGGGGTTGGGTGTTTGGTTTTGGGGCTTCAGGGATGTGGGGTTAGGGTTCACAAAGTTCAGGGGCTTGAGGGGCCTTAAGGGTTTCCAGGTTTGGGGCGTGGGCTTCGGGCTTGTTGCAGGGATCAGGGCTTAAAAGTCTAGGAAGGATGCATTGCTTGAGGGTCTTCGTGTTTAGGGTTTCGGGTTTAGGGTTTAGGATTCAGGGTTGAGGGTTCAGGGTCCAGGGTTTGGAGTTTACCGTTCAGGGCTTGGGGGTTCAGGAGCTGAGAGTGGATGATCGGGCTGCTTTTCGCTCCGTGTCTTCGTCCGCATCGTCTCTTCCTCTCCGAAACTAGCCTGTTTCTGTGATTTCCGGGCGCCCGATAAACCCTTCAAGGTTTAGGGCTTAGGGTTTCCCTAAACCCTAACATCCTAAACCCTAAGCCCTAAGCCCTAAACCCTAAGCCCTAAACCCTAAACCCTAATCCCTCTAAACCCTAAACCCTGAGCCCCAGGCCCCTGAAAGCCCAAAACCCCAGCCCCCGCGCACCATGTCTGGCACGCGGCCAATGAGGTGGCCCCACACCTGAACAGCCACTTTGAGTTTAGGGTGTAGGGTTTAGGGTTTAGGGTTGAGGGTTTAGGGTTTAGGGCTTAGGGTTTAGAAGGATGAGGGGACTTAGTAAGTGGGGTTGCCTGTCTTCTAAGCCCAATGAAGGTATTTATAACCCTACTTACTAAGTGCCCCGGTCCTCCAAGTAGGGATATATAAGGCACCGGAATGCCGAGTTCCTTCACTAAGAGCCCTTTGGTAAGTTGACTTCGGAAGGGGTTTTGTAGCTTCGCCTTCCGGTTTAGGGTTTAGGGTTTAGGGTTTAGGGTTTAGGGTTTAGGGTTTAGGGTTTAGGGTTTAGGGTTTAGGGTTTAGGGTTTAGGGTTTAGGAATTAGGGTTTAGGATTTAGGGTTTCGGGTTTAGGGTTTAGGGTTTAGGGTTTAGGGTTTCATGGTTCTGAAGCTCCGGGCTTCGGGCCAATGTCCTTGTAAGTCGGAGGGCGCCATGCTACACAGCTGGGGACCCCATGTCATGCTTTTCTTCTCCACTATACTCCCCTATGAACCTTATTTAAAATAAGGTGTTTAATATCCTCTTGGGTTTTATATAAACAAAAATGAAAAAACCCCAAGGGGGATATAGTCCAGTGTAAGGCCCTTGTTCTTCAAGCGCCCCTGGAGCCATGTATCAACTCCCGGCAGCTGGCTAACATCAGCCGCATGCTGCATGAACATCTCATCATCCGCGAACTCGCGATTCCAGCTGCGCACGCAGGTGCGTGACCAGGGCGATATGTTTCCGAGACTCTGTCTCACCCAAAACCCTAAACCATAAACCCTAAACCCTAAACCCTAAACCCTAAACCCTGAACCCTAAACCCTAAACCCCAAACTCCGTGTTTTGGACATGTACCTGGCATGTTCAGCCTCGTCTTGCCTGAGCTCGCTCCTAAGTGTCAGAAGAACACTATCACTGATTCAGGCGCTGTCACAGCAGTGCCAAAAAGATGGCACCCTAAACCCCAAACCCTAAACCCTAAACCCTAAACCCCAAACCCTAAACCCTAAACCCTAAACCCTGAGCAGGGCACCGCAATCCTGAGAGCAATCACGGTTGAAGGGAGAGCGCGAAGGGCTTGTTGGACATACGAGACTATTCAGGGACCCCACCTTGCTACTCATGCAGCGAGACAAGTGCCTTCGCCTCAGGTTGCATCAGAGTGTTTCTGCCCCTCCAAGAAACCTTTGCTACTTCTGACCCTAAACCCGCAACCCTAAACCCAAACCATAAGACCTAAACCCCAAACCCTAAACCCGAAACCTACGATGAGTATGAGCTGGCCCTACATCGTGCTCGGGCCGAATGCTCATCACCTGGGGTGGTGCATTCGTCTGCTGGCCAAGGGGTTGGCAAGCATATCGTCACCGCCATGACTTTCCGTCAGCGCAAAAGGAAAACAAACCCTTAAGCGCCCCGAACCCTTTAACGTGCACCACAAAACCCTGTAAGCCCTAGACCCTCAAAAGCCCTTAAACCCTTTGAACCAGCCGTGTAAAAACAAGCCAAAACCTAGCCCTAAACCCTAAACCCTGAACTCCAAACCTGAGAACTGACCTCCCACCCTGTTTGCGGTTCGGGTTGCGGCAGGGAGCAGCATCGGGCCGTAGACAAAGACCGGGCCCCAATCGGCCTGATCTGGATTTACGGACGTTAGGGTTGCGAGGGCAGTGTGGGGTTCGGGGGCTTTTGCAGTTTTTGCTTTTGTGGTTTGGTTTTGTGGCTTCAGGTTTTCTGGGGACTTAGGGTTCTGGGTCTTCAGCGTTTAGGGTTTAGGGTGTGCGTGTTTGTTGAGGATGCAGGAGGCTCACCCCTACACCAACGATTCTGCTTGCTTGGCACCTCTGGCCACTGGGCGGCTGCTCGGAGGAAGGCGAGATGACGAGGAAGCTGTTGCAATGCTTACTTAGAATTGGTCAGGATGTTGTCAACATGAAACTGCCACGTAAAGTTGACCATGAGAAAATATGCTCCCCTGGGGGGGGGGGGGGTGTTCCTGTCATTATGCCATTGTGGGGTATATTGGGGACTCCCTATAATTATGGGGAAACACCCATACTGCTTCTGGCAATAAACCCTGAACCCAAAACCCTTTAAACCCACCGAAGCCCTAGACCCTGAACCCAGCGAAGCCCTCAACCGAATTGCACCAAACCGTAGGCCAGCCTCTGATCCGAAAACCTCCTAACCTTAACTACACCAAACCCTCAAAAGTTCTTGGCGTACAGGGTTTAGGTTTAGGTTTTAGGTTTTAGGGAGCACTAAGCTACTAAACCTCAAAACCCTGAACCCTAAACCCTAAGCCCTAAATCCTAAACCCCAAGCCCTAAACCCTAAACCCTAAACCCTAAATCCCAAACCCTAAACCAACTTCAGTCCACCTGGATGCTCTTCATGGCATCCTCGGCCGCCATGGCGATGCGCGGACCCAGGAAGGGATCATCGAGCTCCTCGCCCCACACCTTGCTCGACAGGGTCTGCTGCTTGGGGTTGAGGGTTTAGGGTTTAGGGTTTAGGGTTTAGGGTTTAGGGTTTAGGGTTTAGGGTTTAGGGCTTAGGGCTTAGGGTTTAGGGTGTAGGGCGTAAGGTTTGCGGTTTAGAGTTGGTAAAGGTTTAAGGTTTAAGGCTTTAGGCTTTTTAGGGTTTGGGGTCTGATTCGGATGAGGGGCGTTTTGCGCCCCAGTACACCAAGCCCGTCCACTCCAGAAACCCTAAATCCTAAACCTGAAAACCCAAAGCACCCTACACCCTAATTCATTGGGTGGAGACTTCGCTTCGCTTGTTATTCTTGGCTGTTGCTGCTTTCTTCTTTAGGGTTTAGGGTGTGGGCTTAGGTCTTGGGAGCTTCTGGTTTAAACCTAGACCTAAACCCTAAACCCTAAACCCGAAACCCAAAAAATAAGGAGCCGCAAGAGGAGGCCCGAACCAACACGACGAAACGCCCTTGTAAAACGCTGGACTTATAGCCTCACTATCACTGTCCTTCCCCTTAAGTACCCTAGTTTCTTCATCATTGGTTTATAAGCACAAGCATGTCATTGGGTTCTTAAGTACCCTGAACCCTGAACCCTATAAGCCCTAAGCCCTGAACCCTGAACCCTAAACCATAAGCCCTGAACCCTGAACCCTAAACCCTATACGGGGGGCAACCGAAGGAGGACAGGGAACAAAACAGTCAACCCCAACAAAGCCCTTAATACCCCTGGAACAACCAACAACCGAACAGCAAGACCCCAAACCAAGGGCACTTTTTTACGAAACCTTCGACCGCTTTGGTCATGGCTTGAGCCAAAGATTACCGGGTTCATTGACCCTTCAACTTCCAATACCAACTCCTTTCTACAATACCAATTGCAGCTCCGCACTCCCCCTGTCCTAGGATTTCCTAGGACACATTGGAGGTGCAGATCTTTGGCCAAAAACCGCCATTTAGGCAGCAGCCAGCTGCTTGAAATGCACATTGTGGTTTAACGTCTTCCAGGACGAACCTTCAGCTCATTGGCTGAATCCTTTACCATTGAGGATTTCTTCACCTCGCACTTGGAAAATTCACGTTCCAGCGGCTCGTTCCTCACCAAGGAACTCAGCATTCACCACCCAGCCATCCTTGAGGCAATGCTTACAAAGCGTCTTAGCTCTGAGCTGTGAATATCGCAGAACATCACAATCACTGCTTGCGTGCATACAGTTCCCACCCACTGTTGTATACAAAGTGGCACTCGCAGGAATAACCACCGCTTTCTTGACCCACAGCCATTTATACAGCCGTCGAAAGAGGCACCATGCCAGTTCCCAGAGTATAATTGCTGCCACCAAATATGCAACAAGGTCTGAATTGTTGACAACCATTTCAATACCTTGAGCCAGAACCATCACCGTAGACGTGTTGGCAACCTTGCACACCCCTTCTTCTGAGCAAAAGAATCCAGCAGTTGACACTTCTTCGCCACCAGTTGCCATCCCTTGCAGAGATGCAGCCACCATCATGACCGCCATTGCAAGCGAGGCTTTTTTCAAGTCAGTCCCTTGTACCAACAGTCGGAGACCCCAAAGTGCCTTTTGCTTTGCGTACACCTGTCCACTCATCAACTTAGTCAACAGGTCAGCGATCATATACTCACCGCGAAGATGCGCTATCACCATATAACCACGGTCCACCAGAGACCTGACACCGGCTGCTCGAATTCTCAGGTGTCTTGTCCTCCAGCTTCCAGCAGGATATTGAATGATCGAGCACGTTGAAACCGAATCTGTATACAGCACTTTTTGCAGCGATTCTTCACCTGTTCCAACCAAAGCGGCAATTATAGGGGTGCACGACTGAATCATCGTTGCTCCCTCTATGGACGCATGTAATTCAGCTTCAGCTGTACTTAAAGCCACCGTTGATTGTCTTTGTGTTGCCCACATCACTGGACAGTCACCCCACACCACCACCGCTCCTGAGTGGCTCTTTTCGTTTTCACCTGCTGCAAAGCTGGCATCCGCGTAGGACTCCACCACCTTAACGCCTCGTCCATAACGCAACACCTCATTTCTTTCTTTTTCGCATGTTGCGATTGCTCCGAACGTCAAGCCTAACGTTGGAGTTGCAGCAAGGTATCGGAAAACCTCCTCAGCCTTTTTAACCACAAATCGCGGCCTTCGGGATGTCCACAAAGACAACTGGCTCGTGCAGAACGCCAAATCAGGTCGAGTTTTGATTGCCACCCAGAGGAACTCCCCTACGGCACCTTGAGCCGCTCGCAAGGAAGGAATATCCACCTCCTCTTCTTCACCTGGAGTTTCTTTCACCATTGGCAGGTTACTTCCTTTTCCAGTTTCATCGATCTGATACCCTCGTCGGTTCAGCAAATCTCTCACAAAGTCCTCCTGGTTGAGAAAGAAGCTGCCATTTCGATACCAGATTTGGACACCCAAAAACTTCAGGAATCCATCACCACAGCCTGGACCACAGAACTCGGGTTCAGAAGTTTTCCACTCCTTCCTAATCTGTTCCAAGGCCTCCCGGAGCACTGTCATAGTCCCAGCCATCAAAAAATCATCCACGTAAAGACCCATTGTCCCTACCAACTTGCTTGCACCTTCCAACTTCTCTTGTGCCATAATAAGGAACAGGCTTGGGTCTGCATTGGACCTCTGAAAGCTCATTGCTTGTCCATCCTTTGACACCCAAGACATCCCTTGAAGACGTTGGTCTCGCCACTCCACCCATGCTGCAGGACTTTCGGCCAAACCATACAAGGCCTTCCTCACAATCCACCGCTCCTCTTTTGTGCAAAGACCCAATTTCACCGCCGCCCTTGGGGGCTGCACCACCACCAAACGCCCTTCTCTTTGCGCCCTATTCATCGGCGCCGTCAGAAAAGCTTTGGAAATGTCTAAGCCAGCGATGATCCACACCATATATGCTGCGTGCCTCACTTGACACCTGAATGTAGTTGAATCTAAACCTGGAGCGTACAGCGAGTGACGACTGAGTGACCTCGGCCCTTCATATTCTGTAGCTGCCGTTGACGAAATGAAGTTTCCACAAGCACAGATACGGGCACGTCGCCTCCCTGTCCCTTGCTTCCGGGTAAACACCACCAGACTGGGAACGTACTCAATCACCGGTGCATTAGGCTCTTCCGCCAATTTGTCCAGCTTTTCTTGAGTTGTTGGTTCCACCACCTCCAACTCTTTCACCAAAGACGTCACCTCGTCCGACAATGATTCCCTCCACTTTTCCAGCTCTTGCATGGCTTCTTGTGTAGGGATTGTTTTTGTTTGCAGGAACTCAACCTCCTCCGCTGCCTCAAGCGCGGTATTTTCTTGCGCCATTTGCTGAACTTGAGCTGCTTTGACCAAAAATTTCGATAGCTGTTCCTCAGCCCTTTTTGCTTTAACCAACCATTCTCTAGTCTCTGATCCTTTTTCTTCACTCGACTCATTGGCCGATCCATGGAACTCGTCCAAAACGCAACATTCCTGTTCAGCAATTAGGCGTCGAATACTCAAATGCTCCTCCAGAGCCCATTGATGCGCTTCGAACACAGCGTAGTCGACTTCCTCTGCAAGGTCGTCCAGCGAGGTCTCTTTCAACGTCATTTTTAACCACTTCCTTTTTTCACCTTCTTCAGCCTGTGGTTCCGGAAGAGGAAACTTGCATTGGAGAAGATAGCACCTATCCTTGTAGCTCAAACGCTCCATAAAAACAGGTGTGTACCCTGTCAAGGATACCCTGTTTCCTTTCCAAGGCATAGGGCCATGCAGCTTTCTCGGAAAGAACGACATGAAGTTCCAGTGGATATCCACCAATTTTCCAGGTAGGACTTTCTTCCCATAAGATTGCTCCACCACTTCAGCTCCTTCCTCTAAAACCTTTTCATCCTCAACCCACAGCTGACCATCTTTATAGTCACCAAAGCCACACACATAATTGCAGCAATGTTTTTCATTGTGACTATCCCTATGCAATGACACCGGAGCATTGCACGAGATTTGAAGAGCAGAAAATTTGGCTTCAGGATTGTGGTGCCTCACGAATGATGCCAAATAACGACATAGCCATGGTCTTCGATGAGTCTCTTTTGTGATACCACACACTCCGCCATGAGTATAGTGGCCCAACACCAGAGCTCGCGTACTTGTACACCAATTGTTGATACCACCTCTTCGATTCACCCTCTTTGGGTATACAATCCCTTCCAAAAGCTCCTCACAGTCCACGGAATCATACATAGACCTTTCATACATTGACTTGGCTTTTTGCTCTTCTTTTTCCAACTGTGTTCCATCCTCAGCAGTCCCACTTTTGCAGACCAAATAAGCATTTTCATGAGGAGAACAGCAAGTCGGCCAATACTCATCACCAGGAACATTGTCCTCGACATCTGCATTTTCTTCCAGCTCCCCCAGACCCTGCATGTCATCCTCGAAAATTTCCAAGGGCGGACTCTGCCCCCGCTTGCGAAGCAAGCGCAAGGAGCCCACATGACCACGCAGTGAAGAGGCCGGGCTTTTTTCATTTAACCGATGACGAACTGGAGGATCGCGAGGCGGAGGTAAAGGAGGACCTTCCTCATCAGCGAACCGAAGCGCCGGTTTTTTCCCCTTGAGACGATGCTCGGGAGGAGAAGGCTCCTGTTCTTCTACCACCCCTTCCAGCTCCAATTCAGGCGGTTCCCTGATATTGGAAAAAATCGTGGTGCAGGGAAATAACACCAGTTCATCCGGATCTTTTGCAGTCCCTTGAGCTTCCACCCAATAACCACCAGGTAGGTCATCGCATGGACCCAAAAGAAGTGCAGGCT
This sequence comes from Symbiodinium natans, assembly GCA_905221605.1. NCBI lineage: Eukaryota > Dinophyceae > Suessiales > Symbiodiniaceae > Symbiodinium > Symbiodinium natans. Next base: position 766,375 of record CAJNDS010002623.1, read on the forward strand.
GCGTACGATCGACCCATTGCCGACCTTTCTTTGTTCCATCCGGACCCAGCAACTCCCACGGACGACGTTTGACTTGAATCTGAGCACCAAAGGGAAGCAATGCTTTAGGATTCAACCCCAACTCCCTTTCAGCTTTCTGCCACCGTAACATTGACCAATGGCGAGCAGCCAGTGCCCAGTACGCCGGCCCGAGTCGCGCCTCCTTTAAGAGCGACCTGACACCACGTTTGAATAAACCCACACATGCTTCAGCGCGCCCATTTGTTTGCGGGACACCAGGATCACCAGTGGTCCTATATATCAGACGAGTTTCGCAAAAGGACCGGAAGCGTGCATTGACAAACTCCCCCGCTCGATCTGAGTGGATTCTCAACACCGGATACCCATGTCTCTGCAAGCGCACCATCATTCTTTGAACTGCCGACAAAACAGTTGTTTGCTGTTTATCCACAATCGGCTCCACCATAACGAAGTTGATCATACGGACAGGTTGGGTCAAGTGGTCCTTCAGTTCCTTCCAGGATTTTTCAGAAGCTTGGATTTTCAACACCTCTGCCTCCAGAACTGGCGCAGGTTCCACCGGCGCAGAGTCTTCCTCCTCGAAGTTAGCGACTGCATCGCCTAACCATTCTCCAACACCAGCACCATCATCTACCACCTGATCTTCCACCTCATCCGCATCTTCCTCCTTTTCTGGAGGGCGACCCACATTGGAACCCAACATTGGAAATTGATACACACCAATAACAGCAGCGTGTCGTGGCTTCTGCTGGTGAGCATCCTTTGAACACTTGTATGGACCCGCTAAGTCCAATGATAAAGTGTAAGCATCCCCATGCTTTCGCCTCAAATGGCGACGCTCTTTTCCAGCAGCAGACACACAGATTTGACAATCACGTCTGAAGGGAATATGCCCCCTTAGGCAATGGTCACGGAAAGCTCGCTCCTCGGTCGTCAACCTCCGTAACGTCCCTTCTCGTTCTTCTTTTTTTAACACCGTAGCTTCCCGTTCAGCATCGCCCTCATGCAACCATTGTGCCAACCTGTGACGTATTCTTTTAACCAATCCAAACACCCATCGCGCCCATATAGAGGATTGTCCAATACGCTCTTCCAGGGTAGAAGCGAATGTTGCTGACCACGGAACAACCACGCGAACCTGTTCCAACGATTCCCATAGTTCCATATCAGACACCAGGAAAGTCGTAGGTTTCACCAGAGCATGTCCCAACGCTCCTTGATCAAAATGTGCAGCGTACATTCCATAACGCTCACAAAAGCTTTTCACCTCTGGCCAACTCCAGAAGGTAGGACTTGAGAGCCCTTCCTGAGAACCATCCACCAGATCCTCAGCACTCAAGACCGTTTTGCCGTTCTGAGAGAAATCTTTCCCTATGAGTTCAGGGTCCCCAGGGCTTTCCATGCCAAAAAAGACAGAACTCCCATTGATGACTTCAGCAGTTCCACACCTTGAATGCACCGCCACGTCATATAGGAAAAGCATTTTCAGAAGTAAAACACCATCCTTTTGAGCTAATTCTTGATGTGGCCAAGGAAGACTTTTTAACCCCAACCGTTCAGGCCCACAGCGTCGGCGTAATACAGGTGGACCACCGTCTTCACCTCTCAACCTTGACACTGTCCTGCATGGAGGTCCTCCCACCACAGCAACCACCTTTCCTTCAGCCGCCAGATGCAGAAGATACTTCCAGACGCTCGAATTATGTAGGTCACCGCCTTTTGTCAAATCCAGCTCCAGTACCTCCACATCCCGACTGGGAAAATGCCATTTTTGTTTTCCCGAAAATAGGTGTACCACCACCCTTTTTGCTCGTGCCAGCCGTCTCCTTTTATGACGGTTGAAAGGCAACGCCGCAATATCTCCACGTGGCAACAGCTCCATCAGCATATTTTCTGGTATATCCCCATAATACCACCGAAGAAATCGCCAGCATGCCTGGACGAACTCCTCCTCATTCGCTGACGCTGTCCGCGCTGCGCTTTGCAACGACGTTTTTACAGCCACCTCGTTGTCCGTATTCGGACACCCTTGAACCATATGTGCCACCTTCAAAGCTTGCTTTGGTGAGCACCAATCCATTTCATCAATGATCTGAAGCGCCACCTCCTTTTCCAAACAAGGGCACCCATTCAGATCACGAACGCGAAGTTCCCCCAGAACAGGATGTGAGGCTGTGCACTTGCCACCACGCCACTGAACTCTGAGACCAACCAAGGCGCTCGCTTTGCCAATTGGCACTAGTGGATCTACCATTTCAGGAGTTACCAGGGTCCCACCTGGGGTAATACACATCTCCCGAGATCCAACAGCTAAAGACACCAACACCTTTTGCTGCGGAAGCTGTTCTCCAGGACGAAGTGATCTGAGAGGATGTGATGCTCCCGAGTCCAACATGCCCATTCCCGAACACTCATTGGTGTCAGAAACCCTGGCCACATGTAGAACGCATACTCCTCGGCCTTCTCCCTGCTTCGGCAACAACGTGGCATCCGACGAACCGACTCCACAGTCCGCCCTTCCATTCCTCCATTGAGAATGGGACCAAGACGCACGCTGCCTTTCAGCATGCAAAACCATTTTTTCAGCTGTTTTGTAATCCATAACCAAACAGCCATGTTCAAACCACAAGAGCTGGTCCAGCGAAGATTTTGCACCCACGTGACACATCCCATTGATCACAGTGAGGTTCGCCCCAAACTCCAAAATCAACCAGAGAGGGATAATCAGGGGCCCATTGTCTTCCCTAATCAACGTCCCTTTCTCTGTAATCCTCATTGTCACACCACCAAGCGCGCTTTGCACCATAACAGTAGTGTCGGGTAAACATTCCCATGGAAAAAGCGTCCGCACAAGATGCGTAGCAGCTGTATCCACCAACGCCACTCTCCCTTCCTGCTGAAACAATCCAGATCCACATAACATTCGAACACTGGGATCCCCGCTCGATGCTGACTGCGCTGATGACAGCTTCATAGATTTCAGCACTTCCAACGCTTCAGCAAGGACTTGATTGGGTGTTGATGGTGATGAGGGACTTGCAGAACCTTTATCCAATCCCGCATTAGCCGTCTCATCTCCCCCTTCAGCTACTTCTGCCTTTTTGGCATTTCCCCATTTCGCACCTTTGCCGCCCTTTCCCCCTTTTGGAGAATTCCCTTTAGATCTGCTTCTCTCAGGGTTTGAGTCCACATTGGAACTTGCACCATCCTTATATGGACATTGCGGCTGTAGATGGCCAACGGCCCCACACTCAAAACATCTTCCTCGCTCAAGGGAGTCTTTGTCATGGCGAAATTTGCAGCGGGATCCGAACTTGCAACCCGCATCGGTCTTCCCATATATCCAACAGAAAGGACGTTCACCATCTCCGCTGTACCTTTTTCCTTTCCCTTTGCCTTTGTCACCCTCCTCTGTCTCATCACCAGTTCCTTTTTGGGCCTTGTTTAACCTGGCCCTTTTCTTGGCGTCCGAGTCCTGCTTCACCTCTTGTTCACCAGCACTATGCAATAGCAGTTCAAACTCTGCCTGTAACATTTCAGCTAGTTGTGTCGCAGTTTCAGAGGTCGGCGAGTAGTCCACCCCCAATTTCTCCCGAAAGGATGCCACTCTGAAATGCACCGTAGGGTGTTTTGCCAGCAACGCGGATGATAAAGCATCCAATCCCTTGATAAGCAAGGTAGCGTCCGGCTCGGATGCTCGCAGCTCCCTTAATCGGGAACGCCATTGCGCCCATTGTCGCACTCCCTTAATAGCCTCTGAGATCGAGGTTGCTGAAGATGGTTGCACCAAGAAGTTCAACATTGTGCTGCGCTCATTTGCTCCACCTGGTTGGTAAACCGTCAGCAATTTGTAAAATATCATCACTGACCCCAACATTCGAGTGGAAACGATCTCGGTCTTCAATCTCTCCGGAATCGCCTGTAGCAGCAAAGACACCGCTCTCTGCTCCAACAAAACATGCACAGTTTGAACCACTTTGAGCCCTTCCAGCTCAGCCTTGATGCCCAACCTTTCCAGCGGAGAAACACTCAACCATTTGGCATACGCTTGATATGCCTTTGAGTAGACGCATTGCCACCACACTCTTCCTGTATCTGTCAGCGAAGACAACATTGGTTCGATCATTGCGATCCAATCACCCAGTGCCGTCGGATTGCTTGGTGTGTAGTCTGCCAAAGTTGGAAGGCTCATCACATGCTTCCCGAGAGCCTCCGGACGTTCGGTTCCAGAACTATCACCAGTGATTGGCATACCGCGTGGCACCACTGCTCCAGGAGGTAAGCTGACCCTTCCACCAGGCCCTTGAGGTAGTCCATGTCCTATACCAGGCGTAACAGCTGTGAGCGGAACCTTTTCTAATTCCAACTTCCCAGCGACCATTTTCCACCGATACGGAACATCATCCACCATTGTATATCCACCCGATCCTGCTGAGTTCTCTTGCGTTGCAGTTTCCCGAGCTGAAACAAAACCGGGCTGGTTCCCCACAGGTGCGGCAGAACCATCAACACCTGACGGCACGGAAGTAATCGGAACATGTGTTAAACCAGGTGGTCCACTTGCATATCCACCACTTGCAGGACCTCCCGTGGGGTAATTCAATGGAGGCAATCTGGAGGGTTTCTTCCCTTCAGCTACATGCATCATTGGCACTTCTTTTTCATCCTCCACTTGAACATCCCCCTTCCTGGACCCAGGCAAGGATTGAAGATCACAACCCTTTGGCAGGTCGTAGCCCTCAATAGGCAGCCATGTCCCATCAGGCAACACAGTCCAAAAACCACCCATACCATCCGTGTAGAAAACTTGTCCTGGCAGGTACTGCTTCTCTGGAGTCATTCCTAGAGGAATATGCCGTGTTTGCGTCCACCACTCCAGAGCTCCGTGCCCTTGAAGCTGACCCAGATGCAGCAGAGGTATAGCTTTTCTCCTCCACCCGATGCAACCTGTTCCCCAGCTCCTTTGTCTGCACAAGCAACTCTTTCAGCGCACGCTTCACCACCGCCATATCTTCAGATTGCTCTTCACCACTAACATCAGGAATGAGTTCTTCGTCGGCTTGCACTCCACCAATAGTACCTCGTTCCATTTGTCCCATTAAGCCTGACGATGGTCTCTCAACAGGTGCAGGTTCCTGACCCAAAAGGTCTTGCAGCGAAGGCGGTCTCCTCGTACCTTCACCACTCCTATCCCCTCCGCTCGCGGGAAGACTTGCCGGCCTTGATTGCCTAAGTCTCATTTCCTCTTGAGCCCGCTCGCTCCAGAAAGGATTTGCTGCTTGAACCGGAACCACTTCGTTTTCCACCTGAGGCGTTGGTTGTATCATTGCAACCTCCCTACCATCTGCCAGTGCTTGTACCATTTGTTGTCGATCTTCACCCCCATCACCACGATTTCCTTCGGCTTCATTGGCCGTTGGCGACAGTCCAGGCTCAGAGCGACGCCGCATCATGTCCATGGCGTTAAACAAACGAAAAATCTTTACCAATCCGCAGGAAGCCTAATTTGGGCTCATAACCTACGGGGGGCAACCGAAGGAGGACAGGGAACAAAACAGTCAACCCCAACAGAAGCCCTTAATACCCCTGGAACAACCAACAACCGAACAGCAAGACCCCAAACCAAGGGCACACTTTTTACGAAACCTTCGACCGCTTTGGTCATGGCTTGAGCCAAAGATTACCGGGTTCATTGACCCTTCAACTTCCAATACCAACTCCTTTCTACAATACCAATTGCAGCTCCGCACCCTAAACCCTAAGCCCTAAACCCTGAACCCTAAACCCTAAACCCTGAACCCTAAACCCTAAACCACCAAGCAAAGCCATCCGCCATGGCACGGGCGGCCGCTCCTTCACCTCCTCCACATGGGAAACGAGACCGGCCACGGCAGCAGCTAAGGGGTCGGCTGCCTCCTCTTTTGGGGGCGCTATGGTTGCGGGTTTAGGGTTTAGGGTTTAGGGTTTAGGGTTAAGGGTTAAGGGTTAAGGGTTTAGGGTTTAGGGTTTAGGGTTTAGGGTTTGGGCTTTGGGCTTTAGGCTTTAGGCTTTAGGCTTTGGGACGTTGGATGTTGGTGAGAGAAACATCGGTGTGACTGCTGTCGACGAGGTTCAAGGGGCGGCGAGGGTCGCCTAAAAACCCAGCCCTCAATTCCCTAAGGGGAGGGGGAGTTTAGTGTTAAGGGGTTTTTGTGTAAGGTTAGGGTTTAGGATTTAGGATTTAGGACTTAGGGTTTAGGGTTTAGGAATTAGGGTTGAGGGTTTAGGGCTTAGCACTCTGCACCTTGCGGATGCGCAGCAGCCCGCACTCAACCAGAATACGTCAGTGTCAGATGCTTGCACACGCCCAGGTGTACACACCAAAATCAGTACACCGTAAACACACAGAGAGCGAGAGAGAGAGAGAGAGAGAGAGAGAGAGAGAGAGAGAGAGAGAGAGAGAGAGAGAGAGAGAGAGAGAGAGAGAG
>CAJNDS010002623.1:772962-824683 GCA_905221605.1 Symbiodinium natans
GAGAGCGAGAGAGCGAGAGAGCGATGGATAGACAGTTAGACCAGCAGATATATAGATGCATCAGACAGGGGCGGGTATCCATATATACATATACATGTATACATATATATATATACATATGCAAATATATGCATATACTTAGTTGCTGAGTTCATAAGCCCCAAAACATGTACACTTTCAGTTCGATAAGTGATTGTAGTATCCAAAAGGAATATTCAGCTACTAAGTATAGAAGCCAAGCCTTGCGGAGGGCGGGCTTCTTCTTCACCAGGCCCGCATGGGACGCGAGACCGGCAACAGCCGAGGCAAAGGGATCCGGCGCTTCCTGGCATCGGGCAAGGGAGGGTTTAGGGTTTAGGGTTTAGGGTTTAGGGTTTTAGGGTTTAGGGTTTAGGGTTTCGGGTTTCGGGCTTCAGGGTTGAGGGCTTCAGGGTTTTGCTTGTCTTGGGGCTAGCGCGTTCAGGGCTTTCAGGTTGTCGGCGCTTAAGCGTTTAGGGTGCTCAGGGATGAAGGGTGCAGGGTGCTCTAAGCCCTAAACCCGAAAGCCCAAACCCTAAACCCCAAACACCAAACCCCAAACCCCAAGCCCTAAGCCCTAAGCCCGCAAACCCTAAACCACAAACCCTAAACCCCAAACCCCAAACCCGAAACCCTAAACCCCAAACCCCCAAACCCTAGAACCAAAAAACCCAAAATCCTAAACTCCAAGCCCGAGCCCTAAACCCCGAACTCTATACCGCAAACCCCAAACCCCAAACCCTAAACCCCAACCCCAAGCCCTAAACCCCAAACCCCGCACCCCAAGCCCCAAACCCTAAACCCCAAACCCTAAACCCCAAACCCTAAACCCCAAACCCCAAACCCTAAACCCCAAACCCTAAACCCTAAAAAACCCCAAACCCTAAACCCCAACCCTAAACCCCAAGCCCCAAACCCTAAACCCCAAACCCTAAACCCCAAACCCTAAACCCCAACCCCTAAACCGAAACCCCAAACCCTACACCCCAAGCCCTGAACCCTAAACCCTAAACCCCAAACCCTAAACCCCAAGCCCTAAACCCTCGCCCTATACCCTAAACCCTCGCCCTAAACCCTAAGCCCCAAACCCCAAAAAGGCGCCTCGGCCTTCGGAGACTCCACGCCGGCGTGCGCCGCCAACCCGAGGGCTGCTTGCGCCAAGGGATCCATGGCTCTTTCTGGCGGGGGTGTAGGGTTTAGGGTTTAGGGTTTGGGGTTTGGGGTTTGGGGTTTGGGGTTTGGGGTTTGGGTTCAGGGTTCAGGGTTGAGGGTTTAGGGTTTAGGGGTTAGGGGTCCGAAGGGTCTTCGGCTTTTTTTGGGTTTCTTTTTGTATCTTTTTGTTTGAGGGGTGTGTTAGGGTTTTAGGGCACCATTATGGGTCCCGGTTGCAACATAGGGCCCCGTAGGTTCAGGGATATCTCACTACCTGGGCTTTCAGGGCTGGTTGCGAGGGCCCGGCGCTGGGCAGACCAAACAGCTCCAGGAAGAGGGAACGAGGATTCAGTGCAAGGTTGAGAGTTCACAGGGTTTAGACTTCACAGGGTTTAGGGTTTAGGGTTTAGGGTTTAGGGTTAGGGTTTAGGGTTTAGGGTTTAGGGTTTAGGGTTTCGGGTTTAAGGGTTTAGGGTTTAGGGTTTAGGGTTTAGGGTTTAGGGTTTGGGGTTTAGGGTCACAAAGTTCTCGGACAACTGGGCACACGCACCAGGCACGAAGCAGCTTGGCGAGGCTACTTTGGGGGCTGAGGACCGACAGCAGCTTCCAAACGTGTATGGCTTACATCGGGGTTAGGGGGTGGATATAGTGCCTATTCCATAGACCCGAAACCCTAAACCCTAAACCCAAAAATATATAACTCTGAACCCTGAACCCTGAACACTAACCCTAAGGGTGAGGGATCAAAAAATAATAAGCATCAAAACAATAACCCCAAGGGATCAAAAAAACAAATAAGCATCAAAAAACAACCCATTTTCCTTTTGAAACACAAAGAAAAACCAAGAACATATACATCCGTCATTGCAACTAGGAGAAAATAGATATCTGGCTATGGATACACATATATATATATAGAGAGAGAGAGAGTGAGAAAGGAAATAGAGGTTTTCCATGGCATGTCCAGAGCTCCAGGGACCTGGCGCCGGCAAAGCCGTCCAAGGCGCTGGTTTGCGAAACCTTTGGTTACATATATACATATACATATATATATATATATGTATGTGTGTAATATGCTGCATCCTGAGGCACGCACGCTGCTTTGTACTTCAGGCATCGCGCAGCTGCGATCAGACGTGGGCCCTTCAAGCGGCCGGCGGTCTGCACGCCACGCGTGGACATAGCGCAAGCCTGAGCTGCTAGAAACTGTAGGAGAAAAGCAAATGGCAAATTCCCAGGTTCGCACGAATGACTGTTTGCATATGTTTGCAAGCAGCCTAGTGGCTCCCGCTTCCTTTACCAGGGACGAGGGGTCGAACGATCGCCGTGTCTTCCGTGAGCCGCAGAAGGCGCAGTAGTCGCCCGGCCCCGTCTTAGCTGCTTAGCTTCCAATGATGGATTTACTCTTCGGGCTCGGGAGGCCCGGGCACAACAACAGCAGAGGAACGCTGTTTCTTGCGATTTCGTCTTGTCAAGCATCACAAGAAATGCTTCTGACTTCGGGCTGTGACTGTAGTGCGTGTGAAGGTGCGAGGACAAAGTGCAGACAAAACTCACGACACGGGGTCTCGTGCCGCAGCAAGTGAAGCAACGCGGCCATGTTGAGCCAAAACTTCTGCAGATTCGCGGATTCAACGTGTAGATGCATGTCTGCGAGAAACAGAAACCAACCACCAGCAGTCCTATATAGAGATATATAGTATACATACATACTATATATACTGTATATACTGGGAATATATAAAAATTATAATATATTATATGATATTATATTATATTATGTTATATTATATTATGTTATATTATATTATTTTATATTATATATAATCAATATAATATATAATCTCTGATATATAATATATAATAAAATATATAATAGATAATATCTAATATCTAATACCTAATATCTAATATCTAGTATCTAATATCTAATATCTAATACAAATACATAATAATAATATAAAATATTATAATATAAATAATATAAATATATAATATATAATACTTAATGTACAAGATACAATATATAACATAAAATATAATTATATATGTATAGATATATACAGTGTGTATATATATATATATCATATATAACAGATTATATGATGTACAAATATATTGTATACAATATAATATATACATAAATATAATACGTAAACATCATACATAAAATGCATAATGTATATATATATATGTATATACACATACATATATATATATACACATAATATTATACATACTATATCTTATAATATATATATATATATATGTTTAGTATAGATATAATGTACATACATCATCTTTTATATATTGTGACATCTTTTATATATTGTGACATGCATATATATATATACACATATACGTATATCTATATATTTACACATATAGGTACATATATATACACACATAGTTATCTAAATATTTATCTGTTTCATATTTGACAGAGGAGCAGGGGACCAACGAGTACCAGAGGAACAGGGGACCACAGGACCCGAGGACCAGACCGGACGAAGGGGCAGACCAGAGGATGACCGCAGGACCAAAGGACCAGAGGACCAAAGGACCAGAGGACCAGGGGACCGACGGGCACCAGCGGACCAGGGGACCAGAGGACCAGGAGTGATTTTCTTTGATCCTCCTGAGTTTTTTGATCCCCAGTATTTTTTTTGATGCTCATTATTTTTGATGCCTGCCTATGCGTAACCCTAAACCCTGAACCCTGAACCCTAAACCCTAAACCCCAAACCCCAAACCCCAAACCCCAAACCCTGAACCCTAAACCCTAAACCCTAACTAAACCCCAGGCCCCAGACTCCCTCGACCTCCGACTAGTACGGCGCAGCCGCAATGCCTCGGACCTGGCCTCCTTGCACCTGCGGTTTAGGTTGAGGGTTTAGGGTTTGGGGTTTAGGGTTTGGGGTTTAGGGTTTAGGGTTTAGGGTTTAGGATTCGGGGTTGGGGGTTTGGGGTTTAGGGTTTGGGGTTTGGAGTTTAGAGTTTGGGGTTTGGAGTTTAGGGTTTCGGGTGCCCGGTTCCACACCAGCTGTCGGTCTTTTCATCGTTGAAATGCTCCCGAGGATGGTCTACAAGCCTACATCCCTTTTTGAGCACCGCCTGCCGGGACCCCATAGACGTTATTAAACCTTCATAACCCAGAATGAAAAACAAGTTTCACTTTACAGTTCCTACTAATATGGAAACCCAAAAAGTTTAGGGTTCAACTATTGGCTAAGTCAGCAGAGACATATTGCCTCGACCCTAAACCCCAAACTCATAAGGCCCTAGGCTACCAAAGCTAAACCGCGACATACTCAACCCTGCACCCTAAGCCCTGCACCCAGAACATGTTGGCTCTTGAACCCTAAACCTTAAACCCTAAACCCTAAACCCTAAACACTAAACCCTAAACCTCAGGGCCCGGTGACGCTGCGCTTGGGACATGACTGGGCTACCGCCCCCTCCCCCCGCACCCCAGCCTCACCTTGAGGTTGAGGGTTTTCGGATTCAGGGTTTACTACAATCCGTTTAGGGTTTAGGGTTTAGGGTTGAGGGTTGAGGGTTTAGGGTTTAGGGTTTAGGGATTAGGGTTACAATCCCACACCTCTAAACACCAATGCTCTAAGAAGGCACATCCTTGAGCGAGATGGCTTTTGAGATGGCTGCCTCAGCACAAGCGGAGGAGAATGGATTCCTACAGCAGTCCCCAGTTAGTTTTTCGGGAGTACCTATACTCACTCCCCCCCGCCCCCCTTAACCCTAAACCCTAAACCCTAAACCCTAAACCCCAAACCCTAAACCCTAAACCCTGAAGCACCAGGATTTCTTCCAAGGGGTTTGCAGGGCTCAGGCGCCGTGAGGGGGCTTTGGGGCTTCGAGTTTCTTTTGAGGGGTTTAAGGTTTAGGGTTTAGGGTTTAGGGTTTAAGGTTTAGGGTTTTGGGTTTAGGGTTTAGGGTTTAAGTTTTGGGGTTTAGGGTTTAGGGTTTCGGGTTTAGGGTTTAGTTTAGGGCTTAGGGCTTGGGGGGGGGGGGGGTCAGGGCTTCAAGCCCAACAGCTACGCCCATGGGCACTCAAGTGCCTCAGGGCTCGCCGTGGAATGGATTCACGAATTCGCTGCTGCTGAGCCGGCTGAAGATCAACAGGCATCCTTCACCGGACTTAAGAGAAACCCGGGAACAAAAAAAGTGCCCCTTTTGGGCTTAAAGGGGGTCTTAGAAGGGAACCTAGACCCCAAAACAAGGGAATGAGGGCCTACTCCGGGTCCTAGGAAACTTTACCTCGGGGATGCCGTTTAAGGTTTGGGGCTTGCCGGCTCAGGGCTTTGGGTGTGTCGGCCTGTCGATCGCAGGTGCGATGTACCCGAAGGCCTGAACCCTAAACCCTAAACTCTCAACCCTAAGCCCTAAGCCCTAAGCCCTAGACCCGAAACCCACCTCCCTAAAAAGAGCTACACGACTCGGCGAGGCAAGGGGGTAAGCAAAGGAGGACAGCAACACCAACCAGGGTTTAGGGCTTAGGGTTTAGGGAAAGTTTAGGGTTTAGGATTTAGGGCATAGGGTTAGGTCACCAGTACGAGACATGCGAATCCCTCCTAACCCACCCAGACCCAAAAGGGACCAAAGGGGGCTTGGGGCCTAAAAAGGGGCCTTAAGAATTAGAACAGGGTTTGGGGGTTTTTGTGAGGGATTAGGACAAAATGGGCTTGGGGCTCAGGGTTAGGGAACCCTCAAGGAACCCTTTGAGGAACCCCAAAACCCTAAACCCTAAACCCTCAACCCTCAACCCTCGACCCTAAACCCTAAACCCTAAACCCTAAAGCCTAAACCCTAAACCCTAAACCCTAAACCCTAAACCCTAAACCCTAAACCCTAAACCCCAAACCCTAAACCCTAAACCCTTAGGGATCAACAAAGGATCGAGAGCTATGACTGGCCGTGGTCTTGTGTATATCAAGGGACGAGAAGGACCTAAGGGTTATTGAGGGGCCAATTGCTTAAGTAACTTTAGTATCTGGGGACTCCTATAAGGTATGTGTATACATATATGTATATATAGACAGAGGTTATAGAGGGAAATAAGATTAAGGGCCCCTGTAACTGGTCAGTCCTTATACCCCTTCAATATGCTTGCGGCGCAACTGCCTGCGCATACCACCGAAAGAGGGTTGTGGGGTTTGGGGGTTTAGGGTTTGGGATTCCTGAAGCGAACCTTCACCTATGAAATAGAAGCCTGGGACTTCGGTACAGGTCCTAGCGACGTGGGCTACAGATCTCAGATGCGCAGATCGACTCTTTGTCAGTTGCATTGCATTTCGGGTCAGGGCCAATTAGCATGTATGACGTTTAGGGATTATGTGTTGCCTTGTTGGGGTTCCTATAATAAGCTACATAATCCTAGTACGTATACTGCACCCAGAATAAATAGGTGCATGGGCGACCACGGACATGAACACGTCGTGCATGCGGGCCTTCGCAACGATTCCCGCAAGGGGAGGCTTCGCCAACGGGGTCAAGGGAGGGCGCGGATGCTCAACATTCCAGGGTGGTCGGGATGTTCCCCCTTACATGAACTCCCTCTTGGGATGTTCCCCCTTATACTAGCAGTCCTTAATAGGGATTCTAGTAGTCCTTGTTATCTTCCCTAGTAGTCCTTAATAGGGATTCTAGTAGTCCCTATTATCTTCCCTAGTAGTCCTTAATAGGGATTATAGTAGTCCCTACTATCATCCCTTATAAGGACTGTTAGTATAAGGGGGAACATCCCAAGGCTGAGGGTTAAGGGCTTTAGGCGGCCCAACGGTTGAGGGGAAGAGCCTGTCTTTGGCTGTCATTGGGGACTGCTTGGGGGCGTTCCTAATAAGGGTTTAGGGTTTAGGGTTTAGGGTTTAGGGTTTAGGGTTTAGGGTTTAGGGTTTAGGGTTTAGGGTTTAGGGTTTAGGGTTTAGGGTTTAGGGTTTAGGGTTTAGGGGTCTCCAGTTTGGGTACGTTGGGCTTCCCTGGGCCGCAAGCTCACACCACCAACTTCGGAGGAGCATTGGCTTTGCTTACAGGGTTCTTGGGTTTAGGGTTTAGGGTTTAGGGTTTAGGGCTTAGGGCTTAGGGTTTAGGTCTATAGGGCTTAGACGCAGAACCTTGCATCATCTTAAAGTCTTGAAACCTAAGCCTCGCCTAGACCCTAGATCCTAGATCCTAGATCCTAGACCCTAAACCCTAAACCCTAAACCCTAAACCCTAAACCCTAAACCCTAACCCCTGAACCCTGAACCCTGAACCGTACAAACCCTAAACCCTCCCTTCCCCGGCGGCGAAAGATCAGCCAGCGCCCATCAGAGCCGGGATGACCGGCGGCGGCGGCAGCTGCAACTGCGGCCTGAAACCCTGAAGCCCTAAACCCTAAACCCTAAACCCTAATCCCCAAAACCCCTATACCCTATACCCCAGAACCCCAAACCCTGAAAATCCAAACCCGAATCCCCGAACAATAGACCTAATGAAACCCCAAACCCTATACCCTAAAGCCTTGGGGTTTAGGGTTTAGGGTTTAGGGTTTAGGGTTTAGGGTTAATGGTTTAGGGCTCCAAACCCCAGACCCTAGATTTCTACCATGGGATTCTGGGCCCCTCGTTCGATGTGAACCCCCCCCCCCCTTTTCAGAAAACGGCCAACATATGGCATACATACCTACGCACATACATACATACATGCGTACCTATTTACGTTATATAAATAAATAAATAAATAAATATATATATATATAGGTAGAGAACTGGCCAAGGCAAAAAAGCGAAACCGACCCCACACCCAAAGCCCTTGACGCTGAGCTCTAAACACAAATGACATGCGGGCTCTTGAGCTCCCCAAGCGGGACGCCTGAGGCATAAATCTCCCATCCGAAAATATTGAAGTTGAGCATCCGTTTTGCGGGCTTACCGTAAACCCTAAACCCTAAACCCTAAACCCTAAACCCTAAACCAGGGTTCAGGGTTCGCACCGAGCTTGGGCCTTCGGGGGGTTTCGGGATGAGGGCTTCGGCCTCTCCATGGCCGCCACGACGGACTTTAGCAAGTCAGCGGCCTAACGGAGGTTCCAGAATTTCGGGTTTAGGAGTTTAGGAGTTTAGGGTTTAGGGTTTAGGGTTTAGGGCTTAGGGTTTGGAGTTTAGGAGTTTAGGAGTTCAGGAGTTTAGGAGTTTAGGAGTTTAGGCGTTTAGGGGTTTAGGCGTTTAAGAGTTCAGGAGTTTAGGAGTTTAGGAGTTTAGGAGGTTAGGAGTTTAGGAGATTAGGAGTTTAGGAGTTTAGGAGTTTAGGCGTTTAGGAGGTTAGGAGTTTAAGAGTCTAGGAGTTTAGGAGTTTAGGAGTTTAGGGTTCAGGGTTCAGGGTTTAGGGCTTAGGGTTTATGGTTTAACCGAATGGGAGTTGCAGCTCAATAACAGGGGGTAGAGACCCAGGGCAAGGGAGAGAAAGCCGTGCTGGCGGTCCCTGAACTCTCTAAACGGGACCGTACTGGTAGGTTCTGGACTTGTATGAAAACCAGCCAAAAAAAATACGTAGAACAGCAAGCCCTGGAAGCCTAAACGCCCAAAAGCGGGCTTGAACTCCAAAACGAAACCCCTGCGCCGCTCAAACAAAAAAATCAGAGCAGCAATAATAACAAGTCACGTGTTTTGTAGGAACCCCAAACCCTAAACCCCAAAACCCCAAAACCCCAAACCCCAAACCCCAAACCCCAAACCCCAAACCCCAAACCCCAAACCCCAAACCCTAAACCCTAAACCCTAAACCCAAAGACGGAGCCCTAGGAAGCTGGGAGCCACACGTCCAAAAGGCCCATCTGCAGCCGATGGACGATGCCTGGCACCTGCATGTGGCTCGGGTTGAGTGTTTAGGGTACCCCTAAACCCTAAACCCTAAACCCTAAACCCTAAACCCTAAACCCTAAACCCTAAACCCTAAACCCTAAACCCTAAACCCTAAACCCTAAACCCTAAACCCTGCATGGGGCTCTAGAGCTGTTGGGTTTAAGGCTCTGGGGCGTGCAACGTTCGGGATCCACGGCACCTCGCGTCGGGGCGCCACACAGACGGACGAGGCACCCGCGGCGAGGGCCGGGCCCAAGGCCCGGAGCCAAATGCGGCAGAGGAGGTCCTGGTTGAGGGTTTAGGGTTCAGGGTGTGTTGAGTATAGGCGGTTTAGGGTGTAGTGTTTAGGGGTTTAGGGGTTTAGGGGTTTAGGGGTTTAGGGGTGTAGGGGTTTAGGGGTTTAGGGGTTTAGGGGTTTAGGGGTTTAGGGGTTTAGGGGTTTAGGGGTTTAGGGGCTTAGGGGTTTAGGGGTTTAGGGGTTTAGGGACTTAGGGGTAGGTTTAGGGTTTAGGGGTTTAGGGGGTTAGGGTTAGGGGTTTAGGGGTTTAGGGGTTTAGGGTTAGGGGTTTTAGGGGTTTAGGGTTTAGGGGTTTCGGGTTTAGGGGTTTAGGGGTTTAGGGGTTAGGGTTTAGGGGTTTAGGGGTTTAGGGGTTAGGGGTTAGGGGTTAGGGGTTTTTTAGGGGTTTAGGGGTTTAGGGGTTTAGGGGTTTAGGGTTTAGGGTTTAGGGTTTAGTTTAGGGTTTAGGGTATAGGGTATAGGGTATAGGGTTTAGGGTTTAGGGTTTAGGGGGTTTAGGGTGTAGCACGGGTCAGCTGTACGCAGTTGTGTGCAGACATGCCCACCCCAAGGCCACCCAAACACTACTTGCAGCGAAACAAACCAGAGCCAGCCGAACCAAAGCCAGCCCACATTCAAACACTCCTGCACTCAATGCTGTACTTCGGACCAGTATCCATTATGTTTCTTGATGTTACGAAATTTGCTATGAAGATGCCTTGCTGCATGGTAACATTTGAGAAGATGCCTTAGAAATAGAACCTCCTGAGAAAATTCAGATGTTGCGTTGGGGGGCGTCTTCGGCCGGATGGCCTTCTCATTGTTCTTTTTGTGTATGCCAAGGTGGTAAACATCGAAGAAGATGCCTTGAAAATGACAGTGGAAATAAAACCCGGCAAAAAGTCAGGTGTTGCGTTGGGGGCGCATGGCGAAAGACTGTTGCTAGAAAGGTACCTTGTGAAGTCATGTCTAGATTGTTTCTGTTCTCTATGACGGAGTGTCAAGGCTGCATGGCGAAAGACCTGTGCTAGAAAGGTGTCTTCTGGAAGTCATATCTAAAAGCTTGCGAATAAAATTCAGGTTTGCGTTGGGGGCATCTATGTCGGAATGTCAAGGCTGCTTGGCGAAAGACCTGTTGCTAGAAAGGTGCCTTGTGAAAGTCATGTCTAGAAACTCGCAGGAGAAAATTCAGGTTTTGCGCTGGGGGACGTCTTCGGCCGGAGGGCCTTCTCATTATTTCTATTCTCGATGCCGGAATGTCAAGGCTGCATGGCGAAAGACCTGTTGCTAGAAAGGTGCCTTGTGAAAGTCATGTCTAGAAAACTCGCAGGAGAAAATTCAGGTTTTGCGCTGGGGGACGTCTTCGGCCGGAGGGCCTTCTCATCGTTCCTATTCTCTATGTCGGAATGTCAAGGCTGCTTGGCGAAAGACCTGTTGCTAGAAAGGTGCCTTGTGAAAGTCATGTCTAGAAACTCGCAGGAGAAAATTCAGGTTTTGCGCTGGGGGACGTCTTCGGCCGGAGGGCCTTCTCATTGTTTCTATTCTCGATGCCGGAATGTCAAGGCTGCATGGCGAAAGACCTGTTGCTAGAAAGGTGCCTTGTGAAAGTCATGTCTAGAAACTCGCAGGAGAAAGGCTTTGCGCTGGGGGACGTCTTCACCCAAACACTACTTGCAGCGAAACAAACCAGAGCCAGCCGAACCAAAGCCAGCCCGCATTCAAACACTTCTGCACTCAACACTGTACTTCGGACTAGTATCTAGCATGTTAGCATGCTTCCTTATATTCTGGAGCCTGCTTATGAAAATGCCTTGCTGCAAGGAGACATCTGGGAACTTCCGAGACAAAATTAGGTTTTGCGTTGGGGGGCGTCTCCGGCCGGAGGGCCTTCTCATTGTTTCTATTTCCTACTTCGGGACGTCAAGGCTGCATGGCGAAATGTCTGTTGCTATAAACATGCCTTGCGACATTGCGAAAGTCATGTCTAGAAGTTTGCGAGAGTCAAATTAGGCTTCGCGTTGGGGGGGGAAAGAACGCGGAACTCTCATGGAGCTTGCCTGTGAAGATGCTTTGCTGCAAAAGAACATCTAAGAAGATGCCTTGGGAAAGACGTTGGAATTTCGAGCTTCCGAAAGAAAATTAGGTTTTGCGTTGGGTCCGGGACGTCTTCGGCCGGAGAACCTTCTCATTGCTTCCATTCTCTTTGTCGGAATGTCAATGCTGCATGGCGAAAGGCTTCACAGAGAAAAATTAGGTTTTGCGCTGGGGGGCGTCTTCGGCCGGTGTGCCCTCCAAAAGGCTCAGAAATGGTTTAGAACAAAAGGCCTCGAGAAGCTAGATTGGGAAGCCCAAAAAGTTTCAGAAAGGGTCTGGGAGAAGCCGAAGAAAGGCTCAGAAATGGTCCGGGAAAAGAGCCAAAAAGGTCTCAAAAATGGTCTGGCAGAACCCCAAAAGGCTCCCAGTCTTGGAAGTGTGGCCGGGCAAAAGCCCAGAAACCCTCACAAATGGGTACAAATGCTCCATTTTGAAGGCAAACTTTCCCCTTCAAGGGGGGGTCAGAGTTTTGACCAAGGGGGGTCTCCAATACTGTTTTGCTTTGAAAATGGAAAAATACGACCCCCCCTTGACCAAAATTAGGCTGTGAAAAGGTCGCGGGGGTGACCCTTCAACAGAAGTGGGGCTTTCGAGGCTTTTGGAAGCTGCCAAGGCTCCCGCAGGGTTTAGCCTTTAGCAGGGAGGGTTTAGCCTTTAGTAGCGAGGGTTTAGCCAGAGCTTTTTAGCTTTTAACAGCGAGGGTTTAGCGTTTAGCAGGCCAGGGTTTAGCCTTTAGCGGTTTTAGGGTAATAAAATATACTAGGGACTATGCTTGGCGACCAAGCTAGGCGACCCCTTCAGGGGTGTGCCTGCAGGCCCGATCAGCCTAGATCGGGCCTGCGTGGTCTCGCTGAGCGCTCGACTGCGCCCACTCACCTCTAGAAGGAGAGGGGTGGTGGGCGGGTTTAGGGTTTAGGGTTTAGGGTTTAGGGTTTAGGGTTTAGGGTTTAGGGTTTAGGGTTTAGGGTTTAGGGTTTAGGGTTTAGGGTTTAGGGTTTAGGGTTTAGGGTTTAGGGTTTAGGGTTTAGCCTCAGGCTCAAGAGGCACTCCATTTAACGGGCACCCCTCTTTTGTATGGAAACGTGAGGCAACAGGGACCCTTGGTTAGAACAATCCGGCAGGTGTAAGACAGTTCTAGCGGCACTTCAGCAGCCCAATGACTGGGTGCTAGGGCTTTTGTGCCTAGGGCCTATAGTTTTAGGGCTCAGGGTTTAGGGTTCAGGGTTCAGGGGTTAGGGTTTAGGGTTTAGAGGGTTTAGGGTGGGCTGTGGGTTTTGGGGTGTGGGGATGAGGGAAAAAGGTACCTCACAGAATCTCCCTTCAAAAGCTTATGTACGGGGGATATACTGTGCCTTATTCCCTGCAAAGAATCAGCCAGTATAGTTCAAGGCTGTAGACTTTGGGGCTTTAGGGCTTTATGTTGCGGGGCTTTGGCCTCTAAGGATTTAGGTCCTTCAGGCTTAGCATCAGTGATCGCCGCAGCGCCGACTGTCTCCCCGACAGACTTGCGACCCAAGACTCGATGGCGTCCCCAACTCGATGGCGTCCCCGAGTGTGCCGTCATTGACGAAGGGAACGCGACATCGCCAGGGACTAGCACCAGTTCCCGACCCTTGGCACGGCTGCACAGAGCTGTCCATCGTGGAACTTCTTCTGCAGCTTCTTGCAGTGGCCCGCCCGAATGAACGAGTTAAACGTGCCGGCGGCACCGAGCCTCTCCGCCCGGTGCAGCGCGTACTCCGGAGCTGCCACCCAAATTTCTCACACGTTGAGACATCCATAAAAGCCTAAATCCTGCCGAAACCGAAAGCCGTATAGAAATGTCCCCTCACAATCCTGAAAAAGGGGAGCCTCTCAATACTCCAAAGCGGCTCAGGGTTCTTGACCAGAAGTTGGGGTTTAGGGTTTAGGGTTTAGGGTTTAGGGTTTAGGGTATAGGATTTAGGGTTTAGGGTTTAGGGTTTAGGGTTTAGGGTATAGGGTTTAGGGTTTCGGGTTTAGGGTTTAGGGTTTGGGGATCGTGGATTTCGGCCTGTCCTGGAATCGAAGCACGAGCTGCCACTGGAGCGGCGCTTCCTGGCAGGCGCCGGAGCTTGTCGGGACATGCCGCTGCGGGATGAGGGTTTACCTTGAAAGCCGAGCTACCCCAAAAACCCTAAACCCTGAACCCGAAACCCGAAACCCGAAACCCTAACCCTAAACCCTAAACCCTAAACCCTAAACCCTAAACCCTAAACCCTAAACCCTAAACCCTAAACTAACCCCAAAATCTGGCCCGTCTGTGGAGTCCGTAGGGAGTGCGCCTTCGCAGCGTCGCGGCACAGGGCCCCTGACCAAGAACTTCGGTTTAGGGTTTAGGGTTTAGGGTTTAGGGTTTAGGGTTTAGGGTTTAGGGTTTAGGGTTTAAAGTTTAGGGTTTAGGGTTTAGGGTTTAGGGTTTAGGGTTTGGGGTTTAGGGTTTAAAGTTTAGGGTTTAGGTTTAGGGTTTAGGGTTTAGGGTTTAAAGTTTAGGGTTTAGGGTTTAGGTGTTAGAGTTTGGAATTGAGGGTTTAGGGGGTCGGAGAAGGGGTGGGAGGGGAGGGGGTAGTCTGGAGCCTTAGGGTTTCCAGCGTATCGGGGGGTTGACTGTGGCCGAACAGTTTGCAGAGGTTCTTCGGGCTCAGGAAGAAAAGCCTTAATCCCAAACCCTAAACCCAAGGTTCTGCTGCCTAAGTACGAGTCCTGGCCTAGACCCTAAACCCTAAACCCTAAATCCCAAACCCTAAACCCCAAACCCTAAACCCAAACCCCCAAACCCTACAAACGGCCCCTAAGATTCACAAGGCTCGGCCCGCTTCACAGACGAGCGGAGGCATTTGCAAACTGCGAGCACATGTCGGCGCCTTCCTTCGGTTTAGGGTTTAGGGTTTAGGTTTTAGGGTTTAAGGGTTTACGTGTGAAGAGTTCAGGGTTCACATAAACGGGGTGGGGGCTCAGGACCAGCCCCTTACAGCCAAGAAGTCACCCCCTAAACCTCAAAAACCCTCTAAAGCCTCAGACCCTTTAAGCCCCCTACGCCCTTCAAACCCCAAACCTTTCAAACCCAAGCCCTGCCAGCAAACCATGAATCTCCAATGTCATACAGTGGTCCAAATAACTATCCTCAGTTAGTTACATATGGGTGGTTGTCAAAAATGATCCCGTTTGGGGTACCCTAAATATTGGGTGCCGTATTATAATAGGGATCCAAAGAGGGACCATGATTTTCACATAGTATATTCGAATAACCCGAAGTACTGAAATCTCTCTTGTTTCACTTTCGACGCGCCAGACTTATGTTTTTTTTGCCGAGGCCTTAAACGCTAAGCCCTTTTAAGCCCCCTAAACCCTAAACCCTAAACCCTAAACCCTAAACCCTAAACCCTAAACCCTAAACCCTAAACCCTAAACCCTAAACCCTAAACCCTAAACCCTAAACCCTAAACCCTAAACCCTAAACCCTAAACCCTAAACCCTAAACCCTAAACCCTAGCCCTAAACCCTAAACCCTAAACCCCAAACCCTCAACTCTGCCAGGCCTGGCAAGAAGGGCACGAAGCGCACGCAGCACATCGGGACGGACCCAGGCACGCCTGGAAGGCCGAAAGGTCAGAAAGAAAGCTTATGGTGTAGGGTTTAGGGTTTAGGGTGTAGAGTTTAGAGCTTATACTGGGGGTTAGGGTCTTCAGAGTATAGGGTTTTTGGCTTGGGATTGGGTTGTGGGGTTGCGGCTTTCTGTTGGCTTTTGGTGGTGTAGGGCCGGTGTTGTAGGGCTTGCATCATTTGGGCTTTAGGCTTGCCTCGGGCTTTGAGTTCGTGGCTTGGGCCTTTAGCATTGACGGTTTAGGGCAGGGCCCAAGCAGGGGTTTGGGGTTTAGAGTTTAGGGTCTAGGGCTTAGGGTTTACGGTTTAGGGCTAGGGTTTAGGGCTTAAGGTTTAGGTTTAGGGTTGAGGGTTTAGGGTTTAGGGTTTAGGGTTCAGGGTTTAGGGTTTACGCATGCACAACTCATCCCAATAGGCCCCTCCGCACACGCCAGCATCTCTGGAGGCCTTGGAGGGGAGAGATGCGCAGCTTGTGCCTCCGAGAATCGGAAGATGCTGCTCTGTGGTTTAGGGTTTAGGGTTTCGGGTTTCGGGTTTAGGGTTTAGGGTTTGGGGTTTGGGGTTTAGGGTTTAGGGTTTGGGGTTTGGGGTGTAGGGTGTAGGGTGTAGGGTTTAGGTTGTCCTTAGTTGCTGGGTTCATAAGGCCCCCAGAAGGGGTATGCACTTTCAGTTCTACAGGGGATGATCGTATCCCCACAAGTGTAAAGTGTACTCATTCAGCTGCTAAGTTCTGAGGCTTCGTAGCCAAATTCCGTGAAAGCCGGGGTTGAAGCTGAGGTTTAAGCTGAAGTCTGCGAAGCCCAACAAGTTCTGACTTCAACTGCTGGCTTATGGGGGGAGAGGGGGGGGGGGGGGGGGTTTGCACCCTAAACCCTAAACCCTAAACCCTAACCCTAAACCCTAAACCGCGGCACCCAAAATGAGGAGGTATGCTCCAAAGGAGGGGCCCAGGAAAGGTGGCGCAACAACGGAGTCGGCCCGCAAGCACAGTAGGACATAGGGCTTGGAGGTCAACGCTTCGGGACAGGGAGTTGAGGGTTGAGGGTTGAGGGTTTAGGGTTTAGGGTTTAGGGTTTAGGGCTTAGGGTTTAGGATTTTGGGTTTAGGGTTTAGGGCTTTTGGCTTTAGGGATGTTTTAGGGTTTACGGATTTAGGGATTTAGATGTAGGAATATAGGGTGGAGGATGTTCATGGCATCTCATAGGTTCTGGGAGGAAAGAAAACGAAAGCTGGACGGAAGGGCTACACCCTAAAACCCAGAGGCCCAACGCCTAAACCCGCAATCCTCTTCCTACTAAGCCCTAATTAAACCCAAACCCCTCAAAACCCAACCCCTTAAACCCAAACCCCTTAAACCCTAACCCCTTAAACCCTAACCGCAAACCCAAAGCATCCACCCCGAACCCTAAACACTATCCCAGACCCAGAAGAAGAAGCAACCCGTGTCCGATCTGACAGGTCAAGACAAGCCTGCCACGGAAGACGAGGACGCCCGAGTCAGGGCCGGTGGCTTCTGCCAGGTCGCTGCGATTGGGCTTGAGGGGTGTAGGGGGGTTAAGGGATAAGGGTTAAGGGTTTACGGTTTAGGGGGTTGAGGGTTTAAGGGTTACAGGGTGGAGAAGGCCCCTTGGATAAAGCCCAAACCCAAACCACATATTATTCACAACCGCCTGGCCCCTTGGATAAAGCCTGCTTTTGTGAGGAAGCCCGTCCCTTGGCAAAGGATCCTGGTTTAGGATTTCGGGTTAGGGTTTAGGGCTTAGAGGGTCTAGGGTTGATGGTCTCTTGCGAATACGTATGCGTAGGATGATGGCTATGAACTGCAAGCAGTAGCCTCGGCAAGGAAATAACAGCCGCTGAGCCAGCAGAACGGTCCCAACCCTAGAGGCCTTATAGAGTACACCTTGAACCCTAAACCCTAAACCCTGAGCCCGAAACCCTAAACCCTAAGCCCGAAAGCCCGAAAATCCTAAATCCTCCAGCGGATGCCACACCGTTAGCCTCGGCTGCCTGCAAGGCAATTTCCGCACCGAGCAATCCCTAAACCCTAAACCCTAAACCCTAAACCCTAAACCCTAAACCCTAAACCCTAAACCCCAACGAAGGACACCCTCATCCCTCGAGCGCCTGCAGCCCGGCAGATGCGGGCGCGGCTGGCCCGCAGCAGCACCGACTTTTGCCGCTGGCAGTTCTTGAGCCTTGTCTGGACTGGGGCTTGCGGCTTAAGGGTGTTTAGGGTTTAGGGTTTAGGGTTTTGGATTTTGGGTTTAGGGTTTTGGGTTTAGGGTTTAGGGTTTAGGGAGGCTCTTTTGGTCCTTGGCGTCCGAAGAACGAACCCTATGTAGGGCTAAATGTTGAGGGTTTGAGGGTTCAAGGAGCCCCAGAACCCTGAAAGCATTTGTGAACACAGATCATATGCCAAGCCGAACGACCCCACCCAAACCGACACAAGCCTCAACCCCTCCAGCCTGAATCCTAGAAACCCTCTAAGCCCCACATTCCCCCGCTTCGGGTTTAGGGTTTAGGGTTTCGGGTTTAGGATTTAGGGTTTAGGGTTTAGGGTTTAGGGTTTAGGGCTACAAGGAACCCTTCAATCCCTTCAGCACCACACAAGCAAACCACATGACGCCTTTCGGTGGCGGCTTCCAGAGGCATCAGCAAGGCCTCTTCTTTTGGGTTTAGGGTTTAGGGTTTAGGGTTTAGGGTTTAGGGTTCAGGGTTTAGGGTTTAGGGTTTAGGGTTTAGGGTTTAGGGTGTAGGGTTTAGGGTGTTTTTTAGGTTTTGAGGGTTTTAGGGTGTTAGGTTTTTAGAGTTTAAGTTTTAGGGTTTCAGTACACGGAAACATGTTACAGCCCTAAACCCTAAACAGTAAATTCTACATCCCAGATACTCAGCTCAATGCCTTCTTATGAAGACCGCTCTTGGATCGGAGGGCTCACTCAGTCTAAGGGTAGTTTCATGGGCCCTTGATATGGTCCCTAACTTCCTTTAAAGGGTTCTGATGTACGC
The DNA here is from genome assembly GCA_905221605.1 of Symbiodinium natans. Classification (NCBI taxonomy): domain Eukaryota; class Dinophyceae; order Suessiales; family Symbiodiniaceae; genus Symbiodinium; species Symbiodinium natans. The sequence goes on from CAJNDS010002623.1 coordinate 790,989, forward strand.
GCCCATATAAGGGGTATGTAAGGGGTCCCGTTTTAAGGGCCCGTACCAAGGGGCCATGTAACTACCCATAGACCCAGAGAAACCCTCCCCCCCTAGCGAAGCTCAAGACTTTAATGCGGAGGTGCTTAGGGGTTTAGGGTTGAGAGCGTTTAGGGTTTAGGGTTTAGGGTTTAGGGTTGAGGGTTTAGGGTTTAGGGTTTAGGGTTTAGGGTTTGGGGTTTGGGGTTTAGGGTTTAGGGTTTAGGGTTTAGGGTTTAGGGTTTAGGGTTCATTAGGAACCTGGGTTTGAGGGGTTTTAGGGGACTCCAGCAGCTCGGCAGCAGCTCAGCTGCCCCTAAACTCCATGGCTTAGGGTTTAGGGTTTAGCGTTTAGGGTTTAGGGTTTAGGGTTTAGGGTTTAGGGCTTTTAGGGTTTAGGGTTTAGGGGTCAGGGGTTCGGGTTGAAGACCCTAAACTCAAGCCCAGGCACATCTTACCTTCAAGAAACTAGAGGAGGGACCCTTATAAGGGACCTTAGGTTCATATACCCCGCTTACTATGTTCAACACCAAACCCTAAACTCCTTTGGGTCACCTTGTGAATACGCCTAAAGCCCTAAACCACCCTAAACCCTAAACCCTAAACCCTAATTAAACCCTAAACCCTAAACCCTAAAGTCGCCCTAACGCCAATCTTCCTGCGCACAGGGCCCTGCGGCAACGCTGCCTGCGCTTTTGCCCGCCGCTCCGCGCGGCGCGCCAGGATGCGCTGGTTGGCCACCTCCGTCAGTGGGTTTAGGGTTTAGGGTTTAGGGTTTAGGGTTTAGGGTTTTGGGTTTTGGGTTTTGGGTTTTGGGTTTTGGGTTTTGGGTTTTAGGGTTTAGGGTTTAGGGTTTAGGGTCTCTGTTTCGGGCTTCTGGGTTAGGATCTTCTTTTGATCGTTAGTTAGGGGTACCCAGGGTTTTTGGGTTTCGGGTGTTAGGGTGTCCCATGCGCCCAACTCCCTGAATCTTGGCACTCCCACTCTCCCCTAAACCCTAAGCCCTAAACACTTAAAAAACCCTAAACCCTATAAACCCTAAACCCTGAACCCTAAACCCTAAACCCTAACACTCCCACTCACCCCCCCTCCCCTCCTGCCGCAACCGGCGCAGATCGAGAAGAATAGCTCCAGCCTTTGCATGAGGCATCCGGGTCGGCGGATTGAAGAGGCCCCCAAAACTCAGACCCCTTTCTCATAGGGTTTAGAGTTTAGGGTTTAGGGTTTAGGGTTTAGGGTTTAGGGTTTAGGGTTTAGGGTTTAGGGTTTAGGGTTTAGGGTTTAGGGTTTAGGGTTTAGGGTTACCCCTCTATGGGGGCTTCCGAGAATGGGGGTACCCTTTCTGGGGGGTTCCAAAAACAAGGAGTATACTATTTTGGGGGTTAGATTGAGGGTACCCCTATGTCACACGATATCGTGTGACATTTTAATATATATATATTAAAATGATGAACGGGGGATCCCTCCAGCATGATTTGCTCGACCCCTGAACCCTAAACCCTAAAAACTAAACCCTAAACCCTAAACCCTAAACCCTAAACCCTAAACCCTAAACCCTAAACCCTAAACCCTAAACCCTAAACCCTAAACGAATTGCTGGGCCCAAGGCTTTCTCTGAAGAGGCTGCTGCATGCTGCAAGACCTTCCGGCTGATGGCCGTCTTCCCCCAAAAAGGAAACCTAGGGACCGTACTAATTAGTTTAGGGTTTAGGGTTTGGGGTTTAGGGTTTAGGGTTTAGGGTTTAGGGTTTAGGGTCTAGGGTCTAGGGTCTAGGGTTTGGGGTTTAGGGTTTAGGGTTTAAGGTTTAGGGTCTAGGGTTTAGGGTTTAGGGTGAGGGCATATGTATAAAGGGACCATAAGGGAATACCATTCATAATTTGTCCGCCACCTATTTTACGGTATGGGGGTAGGGTTTGGGGCGTAGAGTTTAGGGCTTAGGGCTGAGAGTAATGGATTGTCACGGTAAGAAAAAAAAGGCCCTTTTTCTTCTGTGCATGGGGACTATGGGAACGAGAGGTTCAGTCGAACTGCTTCAGTCAAACTCGTAGCCCCTAAGGCTGTACGGCGGAAGTTCCTTTTGGCCCGCGCTCTTCATGGCTGGTAAATTAAACAAGTTCCTAAACCCTAAGCACTAAACCCGAATGGAACTCTTTAAAAGCTTCCACGCAAGACCCGAAAACCCCGCAGGCCCCTTTGGCCCCGGTCAGGTTCGACAAAGGTTATGCTAGGGGCCATTATGCCTCCGAAGCTCTACGACCCCTGAAGAGCGATGTAGTTCAGGGTTGAGGTCGGTATGTTATACAATATGTGCATAAATTAGGGTTTAGGGTTCAGGAAATTCATACAGATGTTGTCTTAGACAGTCAGATAGGTAGACACGCACACATGTAGATGGGAAGTTAGACAGGTAGACAGATGGGCCGGGAGGATGGTTAGACAGATAGACAGACAGAATGGCACACAGACAGTTAGAGAGAGTGGACATACACTGCTACTTGCAAGCATCCACCGTACTGAAAGAGAGAGGGAGAGACAGTGATAGAGTGAGACAGAGAGCGAGAGAAAGTCAGAAAGAAAGAGCGGCTAACTGGTACTGCTTTCTCGTATGCATGCTTTTGTATATACACCTACATACATATGCGCACACTTGTTCCCGGGGTGTATGTAAAGCAAGCTAGATAAGTAGACAGATAGATAAGATTACATATGTATATGCATATTTCGTACGTTCTACTTTTTACACAGGCATACTATCATAACTGCACCTTGCATACATGGCTTAGCGCAGTAGCTGCTTACGTATCGTTCACTTCTCTAGCTAGGTTGGCTAATCGGCTATGCAGACATGACATGTCAAGACATCGCGCATCCTTCCAACCCCCTGACATCGACATGGGACCACTGAGCCTTGCAAAAGACCACGGAGAAGACTCAGAAAAGTGTCTGCTCTAGCTTTGGGGCTTAGAGTCTGAGGTTTAAGAGTGAGGGTTCAGGGCTGAGGGTTCAGGGTCCAACTCTCTGGGTGGATGCTCTAGGTGTTAAAGGCAGGTCGGGGAGGGGGGGCCAGGTTCGGATCAAGGGCTCTAAACCTTAAAGCCCTAAACTGCCCTACACCCTAATAGGGTTTGGGGCTTTGGGGTCAGGAGTTAAAGCCTGAAACCCTAAAGCCTAAACCCTAAACCCTAAACCCTAGGCTCGTGCCAGGCGCCTCCAGCATCGACTCCTTGGACTTCCTGCACAGGTTGCTAAGTGGGTTATAAGTACAGCTACAGTTGGGTTATTAAGTACCATGAACCTCCACATAGGGTTTAGAGACTCAGGGTTTAGGATTTCCTTTGCGAACCACTTGTATCCCCGGAAAGACACGCCACACAGACACTTCCCAATTCTTTTACGGAGCCCTGTATGCATGCGGGTATCCTTTTGGGAGGTGTGGGGGTCCACTAAGTTTAGGCGTGCAAGGGGTGCCGCTATTTTGAAAATGCCCATAATACCCTGAACCCTACCCTAAACCCTAAACCCTAAACCCTATACCCTATACCCTAAGCCCTAAGCCCTAAGCCCTAAGCCCTAAGCCCTAAGCCCTAAGCCCTAAGCCCTAAGCCCTAGGCCCTAAGCCCTAAGCCCTAAACCCTAAGAAAGAACAAAGACTCCACCTCCCTAAAGTGCTTGTGGGAGATCCTTGAAGCCCCAAGCCTTCAATGCGGATGTGAAGGGGGTTCAGGGTTTAGGGTTTAGGGCTTAGGTCTTAGGGTTTCGGGTTTAGGGCTACGATAAGTCCCTGAAGCTGCAGACACTGGTAAAAACGAAGTACCCGAGGCCGTCTCGCCTCAAAAGCTCGAGTTCCAACACGTGCAAGGCGATCAAAGCCTGCGAAGTGACTGAAGGAGCGACTCTCTTGCTGGTTTTTCCTAAAGGCTTGGGGTTTAGGGATTAGGGTTTAGGGTTTGGGGTTTAGGGTTTAGGGTTTAGGGTGTAGGGCTTAGGGTTTAGGGTTTAGGGTTTAGGCTTTAGGCTTTAGGCTTTAGGCTTTCGCGTGGGCTTTGAGGTTTGGGGTTTTGGGAAGGAGGTAACTTGGGACCTTACAGAATCCTTTAGCTGGATGACCCCGCAACCCACCACCCTAGACCTGAAATGTAATTCCTAAACACCCTAGCCCTATGTTATACCGAGAACCCTGAAGCCCCAAAACCCTCAAAAAAGAAATCCTAAACAAACCCAATGTCCAAACTCAAAGCCCCTACATCCTGGAACCCTGAGCTAGGCTCCCCCTAGAACCATTCTTTAAACAAATGCTTGCAATCTTCTATTAGGGTTTAAGGTTTAGGGTTTAGGCTTCAGGGCTTAGGGTTTAGGGTTTAGGGTTTAGGGTTTAGGGTCTAGGGTTTCGGGTTTCGGGTTTAGGGAACTCAGTAAGCCCTCAAGAACATGGCCTGCACCTCACTTACCTCCCGCAATGCTCGCTCTGCGCGCGGCACGCAGGGCAGATGTGCCTTTTGTGCGAAACTGGCGGACTCTTCGTTCTTAGGGTAGAACTTGGGATATGCCCCCCTATCTAACAGTCCTTAGTAGGGATTCGAGTGCCCCCTACTATAATCCCTATTAAGGACTGTTAGTATAAGGGGGAACGTCCCAAGGTAGAAGGTTTAGGATTTCGGGTTTAGGGGCTGGGTGGGTACCTGGTCCCTTCATAAGGGCACTGAATTGGGGAACCTTTATGTGCCCCTTATGTCCCCTATAAAACTCAGGGGCCCATACCCCTGTAAAGAAGTTTATGGCCCACGTAACTTCCCTAAACCCTCAAAACCTACACCCTAAACTCTGAACCCTAAATCCAAAGAAAGTGGGGCTGTCAGCCCTTCGGGAGCTTAGGGGATGAATGCTTCGGAACATCGGCAAGAGTTGTGAGTACAGGAAAGGCGCAAGCAGTTTAGGGTTTAGGATTAGGGTTTAGGGTTTAGGGTTTAGGGTTTAGGGTTTAGGGCTTAGGGCTTAGGGCTCAGGGTTTAGGGTTTAGGGTTTTGGGTTTAGGGTTTAGGATTAGGGTGCAGAGTCTATGCCGCAACACGGAAGAATGAGGATCATTTTCCCACAACTGAGGCCGTTTCGCCTCCACCCCTAAGCTTAACCTAGACCCAAGGAGCAACCTAGGTACTTGGAGGTTCATGGTACGTATCAACCAATTACACCTGTACTTGTAACCCGCTGAGAAGCCCAATAAGCCCTAGTATGGTTATAAGTACAATTACCTAAACCCTAAACCCTAAACCCTAAACCCTAAACCCTAGACCCTAAACCCTAAACCCTAAACCCTAAACCCTAAACCCTAAACCCTAAACCCTAAACTAAGTACCATGAACCTCCAAGTAGTAACCTTGAACCCCTCAGCCTGTAGTCCCGAAGCACTAAATGGCCCCAATCCCAAGAACCCTGGGGGAGAGCTCGTATGACAAGTGAAAGCTTGAAATGGGTTTAGGGTTTAGGGCTTAGGGCTTGGGTTTGGGGTTTAGTGTTTAGGGTTTAGGGTTTGGGGTTTAGCCGCTAAAGTTTAGCCTAAACCCGAAGGCCCTACACCCTAAACCCTGGAACGCTCGAAAGGAACGCTCGAAAGCCCTTCCTCGCAGGCCCTCCCAAGGGCGTTCCTTTTCCGAGAACAGGGGCACCCTCATGATACCCCCCAAAATGTGCCAAAATTGAAGTATTGCACCTTCCCTGACAAGAATCTCAAACTAGTTCCCCCCCCCGGAAACCCCCCTCAAATCGATAAAAGGGCCCTCAACCCTAGACCCCAACCCTATACCCGAAACCTTCCTGAACCCTAAAAACCCTACAGATTCCTGTGGTGCCTCGCCGCCCTTGCGCAGCTGCTGCAGGCAGGACGAGGTGGCTTCGGAGACCTGGCTGGCGGTTGAAGGCTTTGCTAGTAGGGAATGGGGGAATGAGGTACCCTATGTAATCCCTTAAAGGGTATATATTTCGGATTCATTCCCTGCTAAGCAACAGTACGTAGAGGGCCCTTGTATGGCGCGGCTCACCCGATAAGAGGCCAGGTAAAGGAATCGCAATACAAGAAGAACCCAGTTCGTAAACCCAGTGGACGTCTAAGTAGGGCTCTCAGGGTTTAGGGCTTTGGGGGAGGGCGGGGGGGGGGTAGGGTTTTGGGTTTAGGGCGTTTTTTCGGGTATGTGGCTTTAGGAGGCTTGGTCGGGGAACTCAAGTTGTTCATGGCAAGTTCATGCGTCTAGGGTTTAACGGACATACTACCTGACTGAGTATAAACGATAATAATGTTATAACCTACATGTATCACCCTTACCGAGCCTTACACAGGATACCGCGACTTATTATTTGCCTTACAACCAAGCCCCTTCGAAGCCGCAAGTGGGCATTGCAGGAGCCTGGGGGGTGGCTCAGCATCCCTAAACCCTAAACCCTAAACCCTAAACCCTAAACCCTAAACCCTGAACCCTAAACCCTAAACCCTAAACCCTAAACCCTACTAGCAAGTCCAAGGTTTCGCCCCAAAACCCTAACCCCACCAGCAAGTCCAAGGTTTCCCTTGATTTTTTGTCCCTCCCTTCTTCAACATCTCAAAGCCTAAGGCTCAGTCACAAGTTCCCAAAGCTTAGGGCCTAGGGTTTGGTTTAGGGATCAGGGCGTTTGACGAACCATGTAGGCGCAGGGTGCGCAAGTCATGACCACGACAAACTTGCAAAAAACCAAGCGGAAGCCCATAACATCATAAAATGTCGCACACAAGACCACGCTCCCTGCCAGCAAGTGAAGGCACACGCCCAACCGAACCCTTTCCCCTGCTGGTCGTGTCGCAGACCACCTCCTTGCAAGCTGTACGCAACAAGTCGGCCTGCAAGGCAGCCATGCGAATGACGTGACGAGCCAACCCACGGTTTAGGGTTTAGGGTTTAGGGTTTAGGGTTTAGGGTTTAGGGTTTAGGGTTTAGGGTTTAGGGTTTAGGGTTTAGGGTTTAGGGTTTAGGGTTTAGGGGGTTTCGGGTTTAGGGTTTAGGGTTTCGGGTTTAGGGTTAGCACAGCCTAATTTGCGCGATGGCAACGGTTGCAATGCAATTGTGCCACAATGCTAGTCGACTCCACATGGCACCAAGAGAGGAACTGGCGATCTTACCGCTCCGCAAGAATTACCGGAAATTGTCCGTCAACACTAAACCCTAAACCCTAAACCCTAAACCCTAAACCCTAAACCCTAAACCCTAAACGGGGCTTTGCTTTGGCTTCTGCACATGTGACTGAAACGCTCATGTCAGGATGCCATGACTTTCGATTTGATGAGGCATAGTTTAAAAATGTCCAGACTTTTTAGGGTTTAGGGCTTAGGGCTTAGGGCTTAGGGCTCAGGTCTTAGGGTGTCGGATGATTTGCAGCGTCTTCCGGTCAGAAGATGGCAACTCAAGTGCTTGCAGTCTTGCTACGAGGTACGTTGCTGCTGCTGCATGATGCGAACGCGTTCCTAGCGATTAGTCATGCCTAAACATCTCGGAAAACGACGCCGCAATGTGAACAAGCCAAAGTTTCGGATTTCAAGAAACTCGGGCCTGGGGTCATGCAAAATTCCCTACTTGCCGCGAACCAAGACGAGGATACTCGAGACGATTCCGTCCCTAGAACCCAACGTAAAATGGTAGCAAGTCAGAATACCCGCGGGACTGCGAACGGCACTACATGCCCATGCCTGCAAATTGGCATAGACCGTGGTGGAGTCATGGGAAGTGATCGCAAGGTCCCTTGGTTTCGAATGTAGCGGCAAACGAAGCTGAAGTATGGGGCTACTTACTCGACGAAACAATGGAAGCTCCCATGCTTGCCACACTAATCGTATTGAGTTGAAAGGTTCATGCTTGGGGTGGCTTAGGGGTCTGCTCGGGCAAAGTCGCGTGCGGTAGCGTAAAAAATATGCCCGAACGTGCCTCAACATGCCCGAACGCCTGAACGCTACTCAAAAGCAAGGTAGGACTTGCGATCACGCTCTTTGCGCTTGTGCACACACACACACACACAAAGCGGAGGTCGCACGAAGAAAAGTGCACGAAACCTAGGTGTTTGCGCCATTGAGGTTTTGGGGTTATCAAAAACATGCAAAACCATTGAGAGCAGGTGTTTTTGTTCTGGTCTTCGAGCGTTTTTCATATGGTTCTGTATGATTGTCTGTAGTTGTAAACTGATATTGTTATATAAATAGCATATTATATTGTGGAATATTGGCGCATGATAATGCATCATTATGCATGTAAATCCGTGTTAAGCTTATATATACATTGGAAAGCACTCTGCGTCAAACGTGCCCTCTCGTCGAAGCGAATCGAATCGAATCCTTTACCTGTCTCTGCTTGGCAGCTTCAACCATCGACAGGAGACGCCATGACTAATATGCTTCATGCCGAACCTTGCCCTAAACCCGAAACCCTACATTTACGGTTTAGGGTTTAGGGTTTAGGGTTTAGGGCCGTTTAGGGTTTAGGGTTTAGGGTTTAAGGTTTAGGGTGCTCATCTCCGAGGAACAAGCCGGTCAAGTTCCCTGTCACACGCATCCTACTACACACGCAACCCTCGGTATCGCGCGAACCACGTTGCAGCCCTAAACCCTAAACAACCCTAAACCCCAAACACTAAACCCTAAACCTCATTACTGTTGGTTAGCAGGGAATGGGGGAATAAGGTACCATAAACATACACCCTTGAAGTGATGATATAGGGTACGCCCTAAGCCGCTCAGCCTCTCAGCGCTCAATTACCAAACCCGCGGCCCTCAACCAAGAATGCTAGCCCGAAAACCTCTAACTCCCCAGCAAAAGCAAAAACACAACAAACCTTCAACTGTAATTCCCTAACTCCTAAGGTCTTAAACCCTCAGTCCGAGCTCCTAAACCCGAAGCCCGCTACGAAAACTTCCTCTTGTAGCCAGCCTTTGCTGCCCTGGCGCACAGCGCAATCCCCGCCTCCTGATGAGAGACTCAGGATTTAGTTCTTGGTTAGGGGTTTAGGGTTTAGGGTTTCGGGTTTAGGGTTTAGGGTTTAGGGTTTCGGGCTTAGGGTTTAGGGTTTAGGGTCCAGGGTTTAGGGTTTAGGGTTTAGGGTTTGGGCTAAACCCTAAACCCCAAACCCCAAACCCTAAACCCTAAACCCTAAACCCTAAACCCCCTAAATCCCTGCAAAGCGCACGCAGCACGGCGCGCCCGCCTCGCGGGCGCGCTCGCAAAGCAGCCCGAAGGAACCAGCGGCGTAGTTCAAGAAGACCTCCGGTTCTGAAACCGAAGGTCTACATGAGGGGGTGTAGGGTTTAGGGTTTAGGGTTTAGGGTTTAGGGTTTAGGGTTTAGGGTTTAGGGTTGAGGGTTTAGGGTTTGAAGGTCTATATGCCCCCCATTTGCAAACCCCATGCTCGCATGATAGGCTTGGACAGGATTCATATGCTGAGAAGCGAGCTGGCACGGTTTTAAAAGGGGGGGGGGGTCGGGCGGGGTGCGGCCCTCCCTCCACCGTTTGCAAACACAGTGCTCGCATGATGGCCTTGGGAATTTGAAAACGCTTGCACAGCTTAAAAGAGGAGGGGTGTTGGGGGCGGGGGGGGTGGGGCGGGGTTGGGGAGGAAATTGCAAAACAAATCCTCAACCCTAAACCCGAAGGAGGACTTCGAGTTTCGGCTTGAGGCTTCGGGGGCTTCAGGACTTCGGGGGCCCTTCAACTTCTTAACCCTAAACCCTAAACCCCTAAACCCCTCAAAACCCTACCCTATACCCTAAACCCTAAACCCCTCAAAACCCTAAACCCTAAACCCTAAACCCTAAACCCTAAACCCCAAACCCTAAACCCTAAACCCTAAACCCTCACCGTTTCGGTCTTGGCCTGCCATGCCTCTGGCTCCGAATGCTGCAGGGCCCTGGCAATCAGAAAGGGCTCAAGGGCTTTAGGAGGGTTTTGGGGGGTTTAGGGTTTAGGGTTTAGGGTTTAGGGTTTAGGGTTTAGGGTTTAGGGTTTAGGGTTTAGGGTTTAGGGTTTAGGGTTTAGGGTTTAGGGTTTAAGGTGTTTAGAGGGGTTTAGAGGGTTTGCGGGGTTTAGGGGTTTAGGGGGTTTAGGGAGTTCGGGGGTTTCAAGGGGTTTAGAGAGTTCAGGGGGTTTAGGGGGTTTACATCTCGGCCAGCACGGCCCCCTCGACAAAACTGGTGCGACACAGGAGAACCCCACCACAACGTCTTAACGACCTTCCGATTCATTGTCATGGTCGCTAAACCCTGAACCCTAAACCCCAAACCCTAAACCCTAAAGGCCCTAAAGCTATCATGATGGCCGGTACGACGCCCCCCGGCCAGGCGGAGAAAAGGTCCCTCGGCCACCGCGGCGCGTGCCCGCGGATGTTCGTTTGTTCATCTCGAGGGGTGCTCAGCCAGCTCCGCCCAACAGGGTTTAGGGGGTTTGGGGGGGTTTAGGGGGCTTAGGGGGCTTGGGGGGGTTTAGGGGGTTTAGGGGGTTTAGGGGGTTTAGGGGGTTTAGGGGGTTTAGGGGGTTTAGGGGGTTCAGGGGGTTTAGGGGGTTTAGGGGGTTTAGGGGGTTTAGGCTTTAGGGGCTTTGGGGGTTTAGGGAGGCTAGGGGTCAACCCTCGTAGGAGCATTGAGGTGCTTGGGGGTTTAGGGCTTTGGCATCAGATGCTCTGGGGTCCACAGGCTTTACAGGGTTTGCTCGAGCGTGGAAGCCCATCGTCCACAGGCAACCGCCCTCCGACCCCCTCACCCCAAGGCTCGTTGAGGTTTTTGAGCCCCTGAAGCCAGGGAAGCCACCCAAGGAAACTTTCGGATAACCGTAGGGGGCATTTTGCAGCAGTTGGGTTCAGGGTTTAGGGTTTAGGGTTTAGGGTTTAGGGTTTCGGGCTTAGGGTTTAGGGTTTCGGGTTTCGGGTTTCGGGTTTCGGGTTTAGGGTTTAGGGTTTCGGGTTTAGGGTTTAGGGTTAGTTTGGGCTCGAAGTGCGGCTGAGGGTTTGGAGCTTGGGGGAGGGGGGCGGGGTGGGGGGAATGGACCTCCCCTTTGCTGTTGCTAAAGAAGGAATGGAAACCCCTAAACCCTAAGCCCTAAACCCTAAACCCTAAGCCCTGAACCCTAAACCCTAAACCCTAAGCCCTAAACCCTGAACCCTGAACCCTAAACGCCCAAACCCAGACCACCCATGTTAACCTTGACAGCCCTGGCCTCGCGGTGACGGGAAGACTGACCTCCTCACGGCGAAGCTTGGGGCTTAGAGTTTAGGGTTGGCTTTCGAGCAGGTAGGGTTTAGGGTTTAGGGTTTAGTAATTTAGGGTTCAGGGTTTAGGGTTTAGGGTTTAGGGGTTTAGGGGTTTAGGGGTTTAGGGGTTTAGGGGTTTAGGGGGGGTTTAGGGGTTTAGGGGTTTAGGGGTTTAGGGGTTTAGGGGTTTAGGGGTTTAGGGGTTTAGGGGTTTAGGGGTTTAGGGGTTTAGGGGTTTAGGGGTTTAGGGGTTTAGGGGTTTAGGGGTTTAGGGGTTTAGGGGTTTAGGGGTTTAGGGGTTTAGGGGTTTAGGGGGTTTAGGGGGTTTAGGGGTTTAGGGGTTTAGGGTCTCAGGTCTGGGATCTGCCAAATCGCAGAACTCAGGCCCCAAAGTCATGATGCAGGAACGCTAAACCCTAAACCCTTTAAGGCTTAGTGCTTGGGGGGCTTGGGGTCCCACCAACCCAAGCAAACCCTTGAAAGCCCTTTCGAACCGGCACAAACCTGAAGTCCAGCCCTTGAAGCCCCTTTAAGGTTTAGGGTTTAGGGTTTAGGGTTGAGGGTTGAGGGTTGAGGGTTGAGGGTTGAGGGTTGAGGGTTGAGGGTTGAGGGTTTAGGGTTTAGGGTTTTTTTGCGGCTTGGAGTCTTGGGGCTTTAGGGGCTTCGGGATTCTAGGCATTCGGTTCCGCTGCTCCTCGTCCTCGTCTTCCTCTTGTTCTTCATCCTCCTCGGGCGGAGCTGTTTTTGAGACCTACATTCTAAGGGTTTAGAGTTTAGGGTTCAGGGTTCAGCGCTTTAAGACCTACAAGCCCTATATTCTAAGGGCACTTACATGGCCCCTTCATATGGGCCCATACTTCAGAACCCTTTTAAAGGAGGTAAGGGACCAAACTAAGGAACCATGTAACTACCCTTAGACATGGAGAGTTCCTTTTAGTATGGTCCAGGTTCCGATTGCAAGACGGAGTCTTTTCCTGCAGGGTACCCAGAAAGAGACCGCAGTTTGCAAAAATCCCCCACATAAACCCTGTGGGGCTTTGAAGGTTTGGGGCTTAGACGACGAAGTGAGCGTGAAACCGAAACCCTAAACCGTTGTGGCATTGGAGAGAAAAAAAAGAGGGGGGGATGGATGGCCTTGGATGGCCGGAGTTCATATTCGAGCCGAATATCCGCGAGGTACTTCGGGTTTAGCCGAAACCCTGTGGCTCCTGAACCATAATGCGGTCATGCTTTGCTACGAGCTCAACAGAGCTCCCTATAAGAAGCCCTGTCAGCATACGGACCATCATGCTGAAGTGGCGCCGCACACGGGACAAATGGTCCGGAGACTGGCCAATTCAGCCCCTAGAAACTTCAGCCCTGTAGAACCCTGTACCACCCTAAGCCCCCGAACCCCCCCCCCCCCCCAAAGAAAAAAGAACATGTATCTGGCCATATGGCCTAGGAAAGTTCCTGGGTGGGAAGCTGCCGCGAGAAATCTCATATCGTGCCATACGACAACCCTAGGCTCCCTTCTACACCTCGACATAGGTAACTTTGTGCAAGCTACCCTACACCCGGAAACTCTAGAATCCTAAAGTCCGAAAAATTAGACAGCCCTACACCCTACCCTGCTTCCGCGGGAAACCCTCGACCCTGAACCCTAAACCAATATCATAACCCTAAACCCAAACCCTAGTTACCCTCTTCCTTCCTCCCCCTTCTTTCCTCCCCCCTGCTTTCCTCCCCCTTTCTTTCCTCCCCCCTTCCCCTTCCTTCTGTAGTTCATTTCTGGTTGTCTTGCCTCCTTCGGAACCCCTAAGCCGTACGCCCCTCAACCCCTCAACCCTAAACCCGAAACCCCGAAACCCTAACCCACTAAACCCCCTACACCCCTTAATCCCTTAACCCCTAGACCCCTAAACCCCTAAACCCCTAAACCACTAAACCCCCTACACCCCTTAGTCCCTTAACCCCTAGACCCCCAAAACCCCTAAACCCCTAAAAAGCCTTGAATCTTGGCGCAGGGCCGTGTCGCTGTGGATCGCATCCCCAAAGCGCTCCTCAAGCCTTCGTCAGGCGGGACTTTTTGGGGAGTCCACTGAGGGTTTAGGGTTTAGGGTTTAGGGTTTAGGGTTTAGGGTTTAGGGTTTAGGGTTTAGGGTTTAGGGTTTAGGGTTTAGGGTTTAGGGTTTAGGGTTTAGGGTTTAGGGTTTAGGGTTTAGGGTTTAGGTTAGGGTTTAGGGTTTAGGGTTTAGGGTTTAGGGTTTAGGGTTTAGGGTTTAGGGTTTAGGGTTTAGGGTTTAGGGTTTAGGGTTTAGGGTTTAGGGTTTAGGTAGGGTTTAGGGTTTAGGGTTTAGGGTTTAGGGTTTAGGGTTTAGGGTTTAGGGTTTAGGGTTTAGGGTTTAGGGTTTAGGGTTTAGGGTTTAGGGTTTAGGGTTTAGGGTTTAGGGTTTAGGGTTTAGGGTTTAGGACTTAGGACTTAGGGTTTAGGGTTTAGGGTTTAGGGTTTAGGGTTTCGGCCTCTTCACCAAGGCCCTGGAAGCCCTTCAAACCCCGCGCGCGCGCGCCCAACAAAATATCAACACCCCTCAGCCCAAGCCAGCCTTGAACCCTGAACACAGACCCACTGAGGGCTTGGAGGTTAGGGTTTTGGGGTTTAGGGTTTGGAGCACCCTAAACCCTAAACCCTAAACCCTAAACCCTAAACCCTAAACCCTACGGAGCGAACTTCCATTGGGGCCCAGCGGCCACATGAGGTTGTCATACTTCCGCGGTGGCGGCCCGCTTCTGTCCTTTGGCGGCGGCATCCCTGCGGCCCTATTATAGGGAGTCGGCGGGCTCGGGGGCGTGTGGGTTTCGGGTGTTTAGGGTTTAGGGTTTAGGGTTTGGGGTTTAGGGTTTAGGGTTTAGGGTTTAGGGTTTAGGGTTTAGGGTTTAGGGTTTAGGGTTTAGGGTTTAGGGTTTAGGGTTTAGGGTTTAGGGTTAGGGTTTAGAGTTTAGGGTTCCGTAAGATGGGCCCTTAACAGGGGACCCCTACCCCCTTCAAATACCCTCTACACATTAAGGGCCCATACTTCAGAACCCTTTAAAGGAGGTAAGGGACCATACTAAGGGCCCATGTAACTACCCTAAGATTGTGGAATGCAGGAGAAGCTGCTGTGAGGGGCTGCGTGGGGCTTCATGCTGCTCTTGTCTAAGTCTCCTGCAAATTTACAAGACTGAACTCACACCCTAAACCCTAAACCCTGAACCCCTAAAGCCTCGCAGGAGATGCCCTAAGTCCGTCTCTTCACCGCCTCAAGCTGAGAACCAAAAGCACCGTCGGAGCCCACGCAACCGAGCACGTTTGTTAGGGTTTTAGGGTTTAGGGTTTTAGGGTTTAGGGTTTAGGGTCTGGGGTTTAGGGGTTAGGGGTTAGGGGTTAGGATTTCGGATTTAGGGTTCAGGGTTTAGGGTCGTTGAGGGGGCTTCAGGTGTTCGAGGAATTTTCGGCCTTCCAGTTTAGGGCATAGGGTTTAGGGTTTAGAGGTTTAGGGGTTTAGGGGTTTAGGGCTTCAGGGCTTCAGGGGTTTAGGGGTTTAGGGGTTTAGGGGTTTAGGGGTTTAGGGGTTTAGGGGTTTAGGGGTTTAGGGGTTTAGGGGTTTAGGGGTTTAGGGGTTTAGGGGTTTAGGCCAGCTTTACTGTACAGGAGCGCATTCCTTGCCAACTGTGCGACATTAAATAGCCAACTATACGACTAGAAATGTCTGAAACAACTCTGGGAACATGAAGCCGCTTGAAGCCGCCAAAGTTCAAGCGGGCTGGGGATTCCGGTGAACGCGGGCTTTAGCACCGCGGGGCCCAAGTCTTTTTGTCGAACGCGCAGGGGCGCCGACGCTGAGGGCGCGCTCGAGCCATGTGCCGCTTGCGCGGCGCTCTTTTCAGGCTGCGATGCAGCGCGGGGACGCGTGGGTGGTCACTTGCGAGAGCCCTGTGCGCCGCAGAGAAAAGGTGGGAGCTAAGGGCTTTAGGGTTTATAAAGCTTCAGGGCCAAGGCTTCATAGGGTTTCGGGTTTTTTGCAAGACCCCCAAAGTCCTAGCGCTTTCGGGTCCAGCTGGAGCAAGGTCAGGCGCACGAGCTTTCGCTTGCGACCACTTTGTACATGAAGCAGAACTGCTGCCCGCCCACCGTGAACTCTCCCTTTCATCTGTTCTCACAAAAACTCACCACACCTCGGGCCTCCGAACAGCTGCATAACCCCAAGCTCAGATGAAAGAGATGCTGGAGCGACGGGATTGGCGTTAGAAATGGGGAGGAGTGCTGCTTCGCAGAGCTCCCACCGGACGCGCATGGAACTTGTCTCAAAAGACTGGGCTTAGGATGTGTAAATCAAAGTAACCGAGTTGTCCAGTATCCCGGGAGCACTGAAGGTTAGCCTTTGTGATGTTCAACGGGTCTAGGTTGGCATGCTCCCCGAGATACCAACATTCCGTAAGAGGGATTATACTAGGGGGTACGATAATCCCTACTAAGGACTCTTCGTATACGGGGGAACATCCCAAGGGTTTAGGGCTCTTTTCTCAGGCCACCAGGGTTGCAAACCCTAAACCCTAAACCCTAAACCCTAAACCCTAAACCCTAAACCCTAAACCCTAAACCCTAAACCCCACGCGCGGGTCATCGGATGTTTGCTTTTTTTTGGCTCGGCGGCTGGCGTCGTGTTGGGCCTGACGGCCGTGAAGCGGCTGAAGCCCTTAAACCCCTTGACCCCTTAAGCCCTTGAACCCTTAAACCCCTAAACCCTAAGCCCTAACCCCTAAACCCTAAACCCTAAACCCTTCAACCCTTGAACCTTGAAAACCCGAAGAACCTTAAAAACCCAAATTTAGGGCCCGGGATGCAGGCTAGGAGGGGCCCGTAGTCTTACTACCCTGCATGACGTGTATAACTATGCATATATATATATATTCATATGCATACATATATATATATATATATGCATATAGAAACATATATTTATATATACATAATATATATATATATATATATATATATACATAATATATATATATATAGATATATCTTAGTCCAAAAAAATTACACTTTCAGTTCTATAGGTGATTATATTACCCCAAAAAAGTGTAAAATGTACTCATTTACTCATTCAGCTAGTGAGACATGTATATGCCTTTGCATATATATATATATATATATATACATAAATATATATGAGGGTTTAGGGTCTAGGGTGTTGGGGTTCAGGGAGAACCACCTCTAAGGCCAAACAAGACATGAGAGCCCCTGGACAAATCTTCCTAAGAAGGCTTTCGGCCCAGGAGCAGGGCGAAGGGCGAGAAGGAGATCTCCACGCCTTGGGCTCCGATATGCCGGGTTTAGGGTTTAGGGTTTTGGGTTTAGGGTTTAGGGTTTAGGGTTGAGGGTTGAGGGTTGAGGGTTTAGGGTTGAGGGTTGAGGGTTTAGGACTTAACAAATATCAGCATGAATGACAACATGATTCCCTTTAGAACACCACCATGTACACACTCCTTTAGTCCCAGCAACGCAGACGGGAGAGGACAAACATATCCTAAAGGGTTTGCCTAGGTTGAGTCATTTGGGTTCTTGCTTTCAGGGCTGAGACTCCGAAAACCACCAGTCAGGTTTGCGACCAAGGGTTTAGGGTTAAGGGGTGACTAACGTTTCGGGTTTAGGGTTTGGGGCTAGCCATTCAAGAAAGTATGTGCTGATTGTATGGCTTGCCCTTACTGTGCCTGTCCCAGACTTGGGTCTGCAGTAAAACCCTGGAGTGTCTGGGTTGTCTGGACATGTAGGCCAGTTTCAGACATCTTCCAGTGTGGAGGAGCTGGATCAAAGAGTCTAGGGAGGATTGGTAAGACACCTGTTGCTTAGTCTGGCTGGTTCTTGGAAATGAATGAGGGAATGAGGTAATTACCCTACATAATCCTTTAAAGGGTATATATAGGGCCCCAATTCCCTCATTCCCTACTAAGAACCAGGGGTTAGTTCAGGACTTAACCACATCACATGGACAAGTGGCTTTGAAGGACGCTTGCTAAACATGAAACCCTCATACGAAGGGTGTCTTGTTGTGTGGCTGGGCGCGGATGTCTTTCTATGAGCCCTGAACCCTAAACCCAAGCCGTGACCTGAATTGAACCCTGAATAATTTGGGCATCAGTCTCCCGAGCCCTTGAAACCCCCCTTGAACAAAGCCTCACCAAAACCCTTAAAACAACGAAGTCCTTAGAACCCCCCGATCCCATTTTGCGCCCGACCTCCTATGACCCGCATTTGGGGGATCTGGGTAGTCAGAAATGGGATGAGGATGGGGATTCTCACTTAGGGCCCCTTTTGGGGGTTACTATTATAAGGCGGCCCCTAATCTTTCGGGTGCCCAAAAGGGACTGCAAATTAAAGAACTGACCATCTGACCCGTGAAAATCCAAGAAAAGGATCAGGCCTGCTTCCTCCCTCAATCCACCTAGCGGGGAGTGCACTGGCTTCAGTCTTTAGTGTCTTCGGAATCGAGGATTGCGGATTGATTGCTCAGGCTCGGGTTCAGGGTTTAGGGTCTAGGGTTTAAGGTTTAGGGTTTAGGGTTTAGGGTTTAGGGTTTAGGGTTTAGGGTTTAGGGTTTAGGGTTTAGGGTTTAGGGTTTAGGGTTTAGGGTTTAGGGTTTAGGGTTTAGGGCTCATCCGAGTTGACCCTAAACCATCTGGAGGCTGAGGGCTTGGGCCTGTGAGGACAGGAAGGAGCAAAACCCTGAAGCCCCCATCCCGCAGACGTTTCGAGCCCTAAGCCCTAAGCTCTAAGCCCTAAGCCCTAAACCCTAGGCCCTAAACCCTAAACCCTAAACCCTCAACCCTAAACCCTCAACCCTGAACCCGAAACCCTAAACCCTGAACCGTGAACCCTAAACCCTAAACCCTAAACCCTAAACCCTAAACCCTAAACCCTAAACCCTAGACCCTCAACCCCAGGAAGCCATGCCCAGGGTTCAGGGTTTAGGGCTAGACCCAAGAGCGTCTTTGTTTGGCTTAAAGGGGTTTATAAGGGAACCTAAGCCTTAAAAAAGCGCCTACTCTGTGTTTAGGGTTTAGGGTTTAGGGTTTAGGGCCTACTCTGTGTCCTAGTCAAGCCAGACTTTGGGATTAAAGGCGTGTTTTGGGGGGTTTGGGGTTGAGGGATTAGGCTGGAGGGTTGCGGACTGAAACCCTGCACCTCAAAACGCTTGAAACAATCAAGACTATTGAAACCGTAGGGTTTAGGGTTTAGGGTATAGGGTTTAGGGTTTAGGGTTTAGGGTTTAGGGTTTAGGGTTTAGGGTTTAGGGCTTAGGGTTTGAAACCCACAAGCCCTAGGACCCCCCCCCCCCTAAACTTCAAACCCTAAACCTCCCTCTGCCTCTTCGGTGTCGCCCCAGGAGAGCGACTTGCGAAGCCTTGGCAATCTGCTTAGTATATATATATATATATATGTAACTATACATATATATATATATATATATACATATATATATATATATCTTAGTTGTTGAGTTCATAAGCCCCAAAAAGTGTACAGTGTACACTTTCAGTTCTTTTGGGGGATTATGCGTAGTATCCCAAAAAGTGTAAAGTGTACTCACTCAGCTGCTAAGTCTGAGGACAAAGCCCATGTTTTTGATGGGTGGGGTTCAGGGTTTTGGGGTTTTGGGGTTTAGGGCTTAGGACTTAAGGATTTAGGGCTTAGTCTAAGAGCAGGGTTACATCAAGGCGGGTCTACAGACATGGTTTGGGGTTTCGGGATTCGGGTCTGGGGTTTCGGGTTCAGGGTGCTGTGTTACAGGGCTTAGGGTCTAGAGCTTAGGTCTGTGCTTGGAGGTTCATGGTACGAAAAACCCAATTGTAAAGGTACTTATCACCCAAATCTAAGCCCTTTAAGTGCCATGAATATGGTTAAAATTGGGTTATCTGGTTTAGGGTTTAGGGTTTAAGGATTTCGGAAGTCTACATACGCAAGAACCTTGGACGTCTCAGCTTTCAGGCAACCCTCTTCGCGGGTTTAGGTTTACAGTTCGGTGGTTTAAGTTTTTGGGTTCAGGAGCTTTGCGAAATTCGCTCACCCTTAAACCCCAAACCCCTACACCCGAAAACTGCAAGCCCTCAACCTAAATCCCCAACCCTCTTGAAAAGAGCCTCCCAGAAACAGATCCTAAACCCTCAGCCCGAAAACTTGTACACCTTGACCATCTCGCCTAAAGCCCTAAAGCCTAAGCCTAAATCTCATAAAACCCTATAAACCCTATAAACCCTATCAACCCTATAAATCCTATAAACCCTACAAACACTATAAACGTGATAAACCCTATAACCCCTATAAACCCTCCCGATAAACCCCTTAAAACCTATAAAGCCCACAAAGCCTATGAAACCTAAAAGCCCTAAGCCCAAAAAGCCCAAACAAAAGCCTAAACCAAAATCCCACAAACCCCATAACCCTAAAACGCCCTAAACCCTAAACCCTAAACCCTAAACCCTAAACCCTAAACCCTAAACCCCATAACCCTAAAACGCCGACACAGCGAGGCGGTCACCCAGGCTTCGAAGGTGACCCTTTCTCCTGGGAAGTTCAGGGGTTTGACTAGTGTAGGGCTGGGGTTTAGGGTTTAGGGTTTAGGGTTTAGGGTTTAGGGTTTAGGGTTTAGGGTTTAGGGCTTAGGGCTTAGGGTTTAGGGTTTAGGGTTTAGGGTTTAGGGCTTAGGGCTTAGGGCTTAGGGCTTAGGGCTTAGGGCTTAGGCTTTAGGGTTTAGGGTTTAACTAGTTTAGGGTTAGGGTTAAGGGGCTTAGGGTGAACAACGGTGAAGGTGGTTAAAGGGTTTAGGGCTTAGATGGGTTTAGGTCTAGGGTTTCGGGCTCAGGGTTTGGGAGTCCGGGTTCAGCATCTCATGTTCTGGCTTTCACTAGTCAGGCAATTCGTCTGGCGACGGATACTTACCCTTGCCCATCGGCTCCCCGTTTTTCAGCTTCTACAGAGCCATGCTGAAGATCCTGGAAACGGAAATTTCGGCCCACCGACCCCCCCCCCCCCCCCCAAAAAAAAAAAAAAAGAAGAGAAAAAACACGAAAAACGAGCCCGGAGCCCGGAGCCCGGAGCCCGGAGCCCGGAGCCCGGAGCCCGGAGCCCGGAGCCCTGAGCCCTGAGCCGCAAGCCCTGAGCCCTGAGCCCTGAGCCGCGAGCCCTAAACCCTAAACCCAAAACCCTAAACCCTAAACCCTGAACCCTGAACCCTAAACCCTAAACCCTAAACCCTAAACCCTAAACCCCAATCCCAAAGCTCCTTCTCCACCGGCGACCCCGGCGACTTTGAGCTGCCATCGGAATCTTTGTCTTCCCTGAGGACACGCGGAATTTAGGGTTTAGGGTTTAGGGTTAAGGGTTAAGGGTTTAGGGTTTAGGGTTTAGGGTTTCGGGTTTCGGGTTTGGGGTTTAGGGGTTTGGGGTTCAGGGTTTAGGGCTTTAGGTTTGAATTTTCAGGGTTCGGGGTCTATAGTTTAAGTCCTTATAGGGTTTATTTAGGGTTAATTTCTTGGGGCTGTTCAGTGCTTAGGTTCTGGGCTTGGGGGGGTTTAGGGTTATGGTTTAGGGCTTAGGCTCCAAACCCTAAACCCTAAACCCCAAACCCTAAACCCTGGGGTTGCCTTGTAGGCTCGCACTCTTGTGCTGTTCGGGCGCTCAGAGAGGGCTCTTGAGCTTAAGGGCTTAGGCATCTTGGCTTCTTGCTAGCCATGGAAGAGCGGAGTTACCCTCATATTAGGCGCGACTTTTTGGCGGTGGGGAGGCCGGGCCCGCAATGCCTTGCGTGCGACCTTGGTGGGGAAAGGCCCGGCCCGGAGCAGGACGCCTGTTCTGGAAACCCTAAACCCTAAACCCTAATCCGTCCATAGACCGGCCCAGGAAGGTGGCTTCGGGTTCGCTTGCTGGAGGTTTTCCGGAGGTCAGCAGCCTGTGCTTTCACTCCTGAACGCTTCTGAGAGCTGCTTTGCTTGGCGTGCAAGCCGCGGCGTTGCCTCGACCGACACACACACACACACAGAGGGAGTGTTTGTTTCAGGTTAAACCAGCTTTGCAGCCACCACCCCGTTTACGCCAAATGGCAAAATTGCCCAGAGAAAAGAAGTCACCACAGCCGATGTTATGTCAGCCAGCCATCAACCCTGTGGCGCATGGCATCAACCCCTGTGGGTCACATTGCAAGACGGCCAGAGGGCCATGCTATGTCAGCACAACAACAGATCACATTCGGCCTGTCGAGGTGAAAGCCGGGTTTTAGGGTCTTAGGGCGTTAGGCTTTAAGGGCTTCGCGTTGAGGGATTGGGGTTCAGGACTTGCATGCAGCGCACACACCGCACTCTGACAACCCCAAGCCCTCGAGCCCTGAGTTCGGGTTTAGGGCTCAACAGACACGAGGTCGTGCTCAACGCCATCCGGGGCTCCAGACACAAGTGGCTGCTGCGTGATGCAGCTGTTGACAAAAAGCCCCGCCTGAGTGTGAGGCTTAGAGCAGTTGATGTGAAGATGAAAACGGATCTAAGGCTGTTGGATGCAGGGAAGATGTGGAGGGAGGGGGAGGGGGAAGGGGGGGTTCCCAAAGTAGTGGTCCCCCAAATATACCCACGAATATAGGAATCGCCCAGAAAGGGCACCCATATGTCCGGAACCCGCACATAAGCAGCGAGACCTCGGCTCTCTGGAACGCAGGGGGGGGGGGGGGGGATTCCCAACACAGGGTTACCCTTGGCTAGTATTTCTGAGTAATTATTGCAGAGTGATACGACAGTCTACTACTACACTTGCAGCTAAACCATCCTAGCCCAAGCCATGCACCCTAAACTGGTGCCATAAGGATGCAAAAATGAAGAATCCCTTCTTCATTTTGCATCACTGAGCCCTCAAACATCGGAATTGTGAGATCCCTGAATCCTGGATGCCGCTTCTTTTAGATTATGGCTGAAGGCTTCCGAGCCTGAAATCCTGAACCCTAAACCCTAAAACCCTAAGCCCTAAACCCTAAACCCTAAACCCTGAACCCTAAACGAGGCAAGGCTCTGTGTGGCTCCCGAAAACCCACTCATTCCCTTATAATGAGTTCCCCAATAAGGTACCCCTAAACCCTAAACAGAGTCTCTAAAAAGAATCCTTCAGGACTCTCTCTCATCAGCTTGGGAAAAATGATTGCCAGACCTTCAACCCTGAATCCCAAGCCCTACAGCAAACTCCAAAAAGTTGGAAATCCCAGCTCGAATTATCCTTAAACCATGTTCCAACTTTCCGGAGTTTACTGACTGCTAAGCCCTAAACCCCAAACCCTAAACCCCAAACCCCAAGTTAAACTCCAAACCCCAAATCCTCATCGCCCAGGGCCCCTTGCAACCATCTTGGGATCGCCTTTGCCAAGGCCCTGGCAGCTGCAGCGTTAAGGGAATGGGGCTTTCTCAGAGTTTAGGGTTTAGGGTTTAGGCTTTAGGGTTTGGGGTGTAGGGCTTAGTGTTTAGGGTTAGGGCGTACGGTTTAGTGTGCTAAGGGAACGGGGGTTGGGGGTTAGGCTTAGGGCCCTACCCCCTAAAGCCAGGAAAAACCCGAAAAGAGTCAAAATCCTTCTAAAAGGCCCTAAAAACCCCCCAAAAAGCCTTAAAAACACCCTAAACGAAACCCAATCCATCTTAAGGTAGCTACATGGTCCCTTAACATGTGCCCTTCAATGGGGGACCCGTATATACGCCGTTTATACCCCATAAAACTCAAGGGCCCGTGCTTCAGAGTGTTGTAAATAGGCAAGGGACCATGGTAAGGGACCATGCAACTACGCTTAGACCTCGGTCCCTGGGGGTTGGGTTGTTTGGGGGGTGTTTGGGGGGAGGGGGGGTTTGCGGCAGTTTCGAGGAGGTTTGGGGGGTTTGGGGGGTTTGGGGGGGTTTGGGGGGTTTGGGGAGTTTGTTGTTTTGCTTTGGGGGTTTGGGGGGGGGGGGGGGCTTTGGGGGCCTTTGGGGGGGGTTTAAGGGTTTGGTTGTTTGGGGGTCAGGGGTTGTGTTTAGGGTAGAGCCTGAACCCCAAACCCCAGACCCTCCAAGCAAAAGGCTCCTCTAGAACAGGTGCCTCCTCGGCGAAGGAGAAAGACCGAGACTTTTGGTAGCCCCTCAGCAGAACGTGCTTCTTTTTGATCCAGGGTTTAGGCCTTGGGGTTTATGGGGTTTAGGGCTTGCAGCGCTTTAGGATTTCTCGGGCGCTAAGTTTATAGGGTTTAGGGATTCGAGCGCTTTGAGGAATTTAGACTGTAGAGCTCACATGGTACATGGTCCACTACAAACCCCCCTTCCAAACGCCGAAAGTGAGACTACTCCAAGGGCTCAGGGCGCAAAGGTTAACGGTTTAGGGTGTAGGGTTTAGGGTCTAGGGTCTAGGGTTTAGGGTTTAGGGTTTAGGGTTTTTAGGTTTTTTTAGGGTTTATCAGGCAGTGAAGGACCATGAGTTTGCCACATCCACGCTGCTGCATGCCGTTGAAGCCTAGACCCCCAAGCTTGAACCCACTGGCCCATTTGCCATGAAGCACTAAACGCTTAAACTCTGAAACCCTTAAGCCCTTAAGCCCTTAAACCCTAAAACCCTTAAACCCTAAAACCCTTAAGCCCTTAAGCCCTTAAACCCTTAAGCCCTTAAACCTTTAAACCCTTAAACCCTAAACCCTTAAATCCTTAAATCCTTAAACCCATAACCCTGAAGTGAAAAAAAACAACGAGGCGCAAAGTCGTTGTACTACTCGGGCTTATGGCGATCGATGCTGGCTGACAAGTCCTCAGGTTGCTCCTGCTTGTCGGCTGTTTAGGGGTTAGGGTTTGGGGTTTGGGGTTTGGGGTTTAGGGTTTAGGGTTTAGGGTTTAGGGCTTGGGGTTTAGGGTTTAGGGTTTGAACCCTCGTTACTGCAGCAGGCCAGCCTATTCCACAATCCACACTTTGACCCGCCACGGCCCCCGCGGTCGATTGGGGCTGTCCATTCGAAACCGGTCGTCCATCTCCAACGATACCCCCTCGCGAACAGGGTTTAGGGCTTATATTAGGGTTTAGGGTTTAGGGTTTATGGTTTAGGGTTTAGGGTTTAGGGCTTAGAGCTTGTGGTTCGTGGTTTGCTGTTTGGGGTTTAGGGCTCGTGAAGGGACTTAGAATGGCTGCTTAAGGGGGGGGGGGGGGGGGGGGGCAGTTTGGGAATTCGGGACTTTTTGTTTGTATTCCAGGGGCTATAAGCTAAATCTGATCGTGCAGAAGCGACGCCTTCGAACTTAATCACTCTGCACCGCCGAAGAGGCAAAAAATCGACACAGATGCAAACCTTTCGGCCGGACATTGCGCTTGGTCACGATTTCCGGCGAACATGCCAACAGCCGGCACTTCCGAGCCGAAACAAAATCTTGCGAACCTTAACCCCAAACTCGAAAGCCTAAACCCTAAACCCTAAACCCCAAGCCCTAAACCCTACACCCTAAACCCTAAACCCTAAACCCTAAACCCTCTGAGCCCTAAACCCCTGTTTCACAACCCCCAATCAACACCTCCGCACGCGTCCGTGCCTCGCCCTGGGCCTTGCGCCTTGGAAGAAGATTGGAGCCCACTGACAGGGTTTAGGGTTTAGGGTTTAGGGTTTGGGGTTTGGGGTTTAGGGCTTAGGGTTTAGGGTTTAGGGTTTAGGTTTAGGGTTTAGGTTTTAGGGTTTAGGGTTTAGGGTTTAGGGTTTAGGGTTTAGGGTTTAGGGTTTAGGGTTTAGGGTTTAGGGTTTAGGGTTTAGGGTTTAGGGTTTAGGGTTTAGGGTTTAGGGTTTAGGGTAAAGAGTCTAATATAGGCGCCTGAATAGTTAGAATAGGGTTTTGGGGCTTATTATTGTATGACTAGAAAGGAACCTTAAGGAAATACTAGCAGTAATTCTTCCGACCCCTATAGTAGCCTTTTAGGGTCTTAGGGCCTCAGGGTTTTGAGGTCTTCGGGTCTTAGGGTCTTAGGGTCTTGGGGTCTTCCGGTTGTGGTGTTAGGGTGGTGTTGGGTTTTGGGTTTGGGGTCTGAGGGAAGAAGCAGGATGGTGCCCTAGACCCTGAAAGCTTAAACACGCTCCGTTTGGAAGGTTTAGGGGTGAGGGCTTCGGATTTCGGGCTGCAAGGTCTGCTTGGGGGTTCATGGTACTTAATAGCCCAATCATAACTGTACTTATAACCCAAGTATAACCATATTAGGGCACTTAAAGGGCTTATACGTGGGATATAAGTACATTTAAAAATGGGATAATAAGTACCATGAGCCTCCATGTGGAGCATCGTTAAAGGGGGACGGACTCTCCATACAGGGCTGGACTGGGCAACGTAACACCCCGGAGACGAAGCCTTAACACCCCTGAAGCCTAAAGCCTAAACCCTTACATAAGCCCCAAACTGTATGACCTGGAGTCTTGCGCTCAATATCTGGAAGAAGCGTTGAGGTACTGAAGCAAAGCACTCGACCCTGAAACCCTACATCCAAAACCCTGAACCTCAAACCCTGACCAAGCCCTGAACCCAAAACCCTGAACCACCCTCAAGCCAAGCCCCAACGCGCGCCTGAACCCTAAACCCTGAACTCTAAACCCTAAACCCTAAACCCTAAACCCTAAGCCCTAAGCCCTAAACCCTAAACCCTAAACCCCGAACCCTAAACCCTAAACCCTAAACCCTGAACCCTAAACCCTAAACCCTAAACCCTAAACCCCTACCCCTAAACCCTAAACCCCAAGAAAGAAAGGGCCCGGCTGCTTCTCTTCCTCCTCTGAGGTGTAATCGGAGCGGAAGCCATTGGAGTCCAGCGACCTCGGCTTTTGGGCAGTAGTTTAGGGTTTAGGGTTTAGGGTTTAGGGTTTGCGGTTTCGGGATTAGGATTTAGGGTTTAGGGTCTAGGGCTTAGGGTTTAGGGTTTGGGTTTTGGGGTTTTAGGGTTTTAGGGTTTTAGGGTTTTAGGGTTTTAGGGTTTTAGGGTTTTAGGGTTTTAGGGTTTTAGGGTTTTAGGGTTTTAGGGTTTTAGGGTTTTAGGGTTTTAGGGTTTTAGGGTTTTAGGGTTTAGGGTTTAGGGTTTAGGGTTTAGGTTTTGGGGGTCTCATTATTTTATCTTTTTATTTTTATTTTTTTTGGGGGGGAAGGGGGGGCAGGCTCATTGTAGCAATGCCAAGCCGTTTGGGAAAAGATCTCAGAACCGTCAAAGATCCAAGAAGCCAAGATGGAGGACACTAGCACGGCGATTCGCCCTAAAACGTAAACCCTAAACCCTAAACCCTAAACCCTAAACCCTTAACCCTTAAAGCCTTAACCCTAAACCCTAACCCTAAACCCTAAACCACAGACTGCAACACGCAAGCCAGGTGTGAACTTGGATTGGGTTTACCTGAATTGTGTGACTTCCGTGAGCAGTAACCATCACCATCCTCATCCTCTGCATTCTCAAGAACATCTTCAACCCAGAACCGAAGATCTCCCAACAACCCCTAAACGCTAAACCCTGAACCCTGAACTCTAAACCCTAAACCCTAAACCCTAAACCCTAAACCCTAAACCCTAAACCCTAAACCCTAAACCCTAAACCCTAAACCCTAAACCCTAAACCCAAACCACAAAAAAAACATGTGAAACTTCCCATGCTCCCCATGGCCTCTGCTTGTGGATGCCCTTTGGCCTTCCAAGCCTGGCATAGGCAGCAGACACAGGTTTAGGGTTTAGGGTTTAGGGTTTAGGGTTTAGGGTTTAGGGTTTAGGGTTTAGGGTTTAGGGTTTAGGGTTTAGGGTTTAGGGTTTAGGGTTTAGGGTTTAGGGTTTAGGGTTTAGGGTTTAGGGTTTAGGGTTTAGGGTTTAGGGTTTAGGGTTTAGGGTTTAGGGTTTAGGGTTCTAGGGTCTGGGGGGGGGTTGGGGGGGTGTTGGGGGGGTGTTGGGGGGTGTTGGGGGGGTGTTGGGGGTTGTTGGGGTTTTGTTTCTTGCTGTTGCTCAACACTTTGGGATACACCGCTGCTGGAAACCACAAATACTCTTGTGGTCCCTTCTCAACAGAACCTACAAAAAAAGTAAAGACTATATCAAAACCCTCTACAGGCCTTGGGCTTCGAAGTGCGCTTGGGGCCTAGGTGTTTAGGGGTTACAGGGTTTAGGGTTTAGGGTTTAGGGTTTAGGGTTTAGGGTTTAGGGTTTAGGGTTTAGGGTTTAGGGTTTAGGGTTTAGGGTTTAGGGTTTAGGGTTTAGGGTTTAGGGTTTAGGGTTTAGGGTTGGGGTTTGGGGCTTCGGGTTTCAGATTGAGCTCTGCTTAGGCAGCCAGGACGCACTGCCGAGTTCTCCGCCCCTCCAGACGTGCTCGAGTCCGCGCGGTCTGGCAGCGGGCAAGGGCTAAGGCGGGACGAGACTCGAAGACCTTAAACCCCAAACCCGCGTTTAGGGTTTTAGGGTTAACGGTTTAGGGTTTAGGTTGTAGGGTTTAGGGTTACCTAACCCTAAACCACTAAAGCCCCAAAGCCCCAAAGTCCTAAAGCCCTAAAGCCCTAAAGCCCTCAAGCCCTAGAGCCCTAAAGCCCTAAAGCCCTAAAGCTTTAGGGTTTAGGGTTTCAGGTCTGGGAAACCCGCAATCCCAAACCCCGACCCGAAGCCCAAAATTGGAAGAGCCGACTGCCAAATCATTGGAAGCCTCAGGGCTTAGGGTTTAGGGTTTGGGGTTTAGGGCTTAGGGCTTAGGGTTTAGGGTTTAGGGTTTAGGGTTTAGGGTTTGTGCCAGTGGTTCTTAGTAGGGAATGCTGGAATGAGGTACCATATAGGGGGATGTAGGGTACCTCATCCCCTCATTCCCTACGAAGAACCAGCAAGTTGTTGTTGTGCTTCTTATAGTCGGACTCCTACTGCAAAGGATCGACTGAAGGGACCTCGATACAGAGAAAGCCTGCCTTGGTAAAGCCTAAACCCTAAAGCCCTAAAGCCCCAAAACCTGAAGCCCCAAACAATAAACCCCAAACCGACATGTTGACGTGCCCTTGGGCTTGTCAGGGCTTGAAGGGTGTTGGAGGTTGCTTGGGGTCATTTTGGGGTGGTTTAGAGTTTTCTCGGGTTGCTTACACACCCTAACCCTAAACCCTAAACCCTAAACCCTAAACCCTAAACCCTAAACCCTAAACCCTAAACCCTAAACCCTAAACCCTAAACCCTAAACCCTAAACCCTAAACCCTAAACCCTAAACCCTAAACCCTAAACCCCAACCCCTAACCCCTAAACCCTAAACCCTAAACCCTAAAGCTAAGCTTCGAAGGTCCAGCACGCTCCATTCTCAGGCCTCGATCCGCCGGGGAGATGGGCGAGTTCTCCATGGTCCCCGAATTTGAAAAGGAGGACCTGCGCGGGTTCAGGGTTTAGGGCTTAGGGCTTAGGGCTTAGGGCTTAGGGCTTAGGGCTTAGGGCTTAGGGCTTAGGGCTTAGGGCACAGGGCTTAGGGCACAGGGCTTAGGGCTTAGGGCTTAGGGCTTAGGGTAGCGTGGATTGAAACTCGGGTTCGGGAAACTTGTGTTGATGGTTCAGCAGTTTAGGGTGCAGATTTGAGAGATCAAGCTCGATTATAAAGAGTTAGAACCTGGGGACATGACATGTCTAAGATACTCGAGCCCGTTTGTGAGATGCTTGTTTCACCCTACTGTTCGTACTAAGTTACACAGGCTCGCGGTGTAGGTCCCGACCCCTTGACCTTTCAACCGTAAACCCCAAACCGAAGCCAACATTCCGAAAAGAGAGGCTTCATTCGAACTGGACACCAAATTAGACATCCCTGCCCATGCGGTTGATGAGGGCTTAGGGAAGCAGCCTGCTTTAAAAGGGTATTACGGTTGGGTTACTGAAGGCGCTTGGAGCCATGGACAATCAGCTTACCCAAGGTCCGTCAAAGTAAGTTCCCACCCCACCCCCGCCAACCTAGGAAGTGCCCCCCTAAACCCTAGGGTTTAGGGTTTAGGGTTTAGGGTTTAGGGTTTAGGGTTTAGGGTTTAGGGTTTAGGGTTTAGGGTTTAGGGTTTAGGGTTTAGGGTTTAGGGTTTAGGGTTTAGGTAGACCCGGGACCCCTTCGTAGGCGTAAGAGGAGAACCCGAGCCGAACAAAAAGATGAACATGGCGCCACTGGGGATCCGAGGATTAGGGCCTAGGGCTTTAAGGTTCAAGGGTTGGGGCTTAGGGGTTCAGGGGTTTAGGGGTTTAGGGGGTTAGGGGTTTAGAGTTTGGGGTTTCGGGTTTAGGGTTTAGGGTTTAGTGGTTTGGGCGTGCTCGGGGGTGTAGCTTTGCGCAAGGGATTCAGGGGGCCCATGCCGAGACACCATGTGGAGGAGGCCCTGGAGATGTTCGACCTTGTCCAGGAGTTGAGGGGGGTGTAAGGAGGGATTCCTAGTAGGGACCCTGAATCTTATTCCCCTATATAGACCTTCTATATATATATATACACACATGTGTATATATATATATATGT
Source organism: Symbiodinium natans (assembly GCA_905221605.1). NCBI lineage: Eukaryota > Dinophyceae > Suessiales > Symbiodiniaceae > Symbiodinium > Symbiodinium natans. The sequence goes on from CAJNDS010002623.1 coordinate 820,758, forward strand.
ACACAGACAATGATATAGATATGTATATATATATACCCCTCAAAACAACATCCCTTTATGCCTAAGTAGAACCTATATAACCCCGAATGAAGGTCCCTCATAAGGGTCCCTCCTTGAACGTGCTGGTTCCAACGCTACCTAAACCCTGAGCCCTAAGCAGCACAAATCGGGTTTAGGGTTTAGGGTTTAGGGTTTAGGGTTTAGGGTTTAGGGTTTAGGGTTTAGGGTTTAGGGTTTAGGGTTTAGGGTTTAGGATTCAGGGTTCAGGGCTAAGGGTTTAGGGTTTAGGGTTTAGGGCTAAACCCTGAGCATCCCTAAGCCCAAAGCCCAAACCTTGACAAATGGGAAGCACGAGAGAACGAGAAACATGGAAAGGCGCGCGTTGCGAAAGGCTTGCGGATCCACTTAGGGTTTAGGGTGTAGGGTTTAGGGTTTAGGGTCTAGAGTGCAGGGTGTAGGGTTTAGGGATTCCAGGTTGTGCATTGTCATAAATTGTCTCGCATTGTAGCTCACAATGAAACGACTACCGACTACCGCCGACTACCATCCCACAGCGCACATGCGCACGCCTTTCGCCTTCAAACCGTTGTCCATCTGAAGCTGGCAACTCTCTTCATGTGGCCCTGAAAACGTCGCACCGAGGCAACGCGGCTCCAGCAAACAGCAGAATGGGAAAGGAGTACAGCCTAAACCCGAAATCCCTGAACCCCCCCCCAAACAAAGCCATTGGCCTGGGGGTTTCAAACAAAACGCTTGAAATCCTGAACACCAAATTCCTAAAACCCTGAACCCTAGATCCCGAACCCCAAAACCCTGAACCCTAAACCCTATAAACCCTAAACCCCAAACCCCAAAAGCCCCGAGCCCCTAAAGCCCTCAACCACCCCAAATAATCCCTAAACCCTGAGACCCCCTCAACCCAAACCCAAAACCCCCAAACCCCAAAACCCCCTAAGACATCCTAAAACCCCCTAAAATATCCCCAAACCCCCTTAAACCCCCTTAAGTCCCCTAAAACCCCCCTAAACCCAACAAAATGCGACGCTCAGCGCCCCGACAGCGACTTGACGTTCCGAAAGCGCCGGTAGCCCAGGCTTGGGCCACCAAGGTCGGCACCTCGGGGTTTAGGGTGCAGGGGTTTAGGGGTTTAGGGGTTTAGGGGTTTAGGGGTTTAGGGGTTTAGGGGTTTAGGGGTTTAGGGGTTTAGGGGTTTAGGGGTTTAGGTGTTTAGGGGTTTAGGGGTTTAGGGGTTTAGGGGTTTAGGGGTTTAGGGGTTTAGGGGTTTAGGGGTTTAGGGGTTTAGGGGTTTAGGGGTTGTGGTTTAGGGGTTTAGGGGTCTTCGGGTTTAGGGGTGTAGGGGTTTAGGGGTTTGGGGGTTTTGGGGGTTTAGGGGTTTTGGGGGTTGGGTTTGGGGTTTGGGGTTTAAGGGTTAAGGGTTTTAGGGTTTAGGGCTAGGGTTTAGGGTTTAGGGTTAGGGTTAGGGTTTGCGTTTAGGGTTTAGGCTTTCGGGGTTTAGGGTTTTAGGGTTTTAGGGGTTTTAAGGGGTTTTTGGGGTTTGGGGGTTTGGGGTGTTGGGGGGTTGGTTTTGGGGGGTTTGGGGGTTTTGTGGGGGTTGGGGGTTTGGGGGTTTGGCGGGTTTGGGGGTTTGGGGTTTTGGGGGTTGGGGGTTTGGGGTTTTTGGGGTTGGGGGTTTGGGGGTATTGTGTGTTTGGGGGTTTGGGGTTTGGGGGTTTGGGGGTTTGGGGGTTTGGGGGTTTGGGGGTTTGGGGGTTTGGGGGTTTAGGGTTTAGGGTTTCGGGCTTAGGGCTAAGGAGCCCTGACCCCGAAATCAAGAGTTTTGGTCAGAACGGGCTTCAGCACCGGCCAACCGGTAAGGGTTTAAGGAGTGTAGGGTTTAGGGTTTAGGGTTTAGGATTTAGGGTTTAGGGAGGGTTTAAACAGTTCTGATTCAGAGTCTAGGGCCTTCGAGGGCAAGGGGGTCAGGAGGTTGGGGGTTTAGGGCTCTAAACATTCCACCTGTCCAGCATGAGCCTCACAGAAACCCTAAACCCTAAACCCTAAAAGCACCACGAAAGTCTGCCAACGATCAAGGGGCCCTAGCCACTCAGCCCCAAATTCGAAGCCGAAACTCGTGACCGGGAAGCTCTAATCTCTAACGTGGAAAAGACCAGCACGCATGCAGCCAGCTCTCAAGCTTAGAGCCCTTTTGTACCCCAAACTCCAGGGGCTGCAGGAGCACAAGAACCCCAAAGAAGAAAGAGCCACAGTTGCTCGCAGTCTGTTGAGAACTGTGCGACACATGAAGTTTGCAAAGTGTGTTCAGGTCGTTCCTGGCTGTAGGCTTTGGGGTCTAGGGCTTGGGGTTTAGGGGGTAGTGTTTAGGGGTTTAGGAGCTAGCCCTGAACCCTGAACCCTAAACCCTAAACCCTGAACCCTAAACCCTAGACCCTAGACCCTAGACCCTAAACTGAGAAGGCGGCGCTGGTACTCGTCAAACCTTTGGGCGAGCGACTCGGAAGCTTTACTTAGATGGGAGCCTGGGGTTGCTGCTTCCCAGCCCCTTAGGGTTTAGGGTTTAGGGTTTAGGGTTTAGGGCTTAGGGCTTAGGGCTTAGGGTTTAGGGTTTAGGGTTTATGGTTTAGGGTTTAGGGTTTAGGGTTTAGGGCCGACCCCCCTACCATTCCTTTGACTCTCGGACCCAACCCCGGACGTCATGAAACTGAACAAGTTTTTAGAAGTGGACTGTTGCCTTGAGTTTAGGCCTAAACCCTAAAAGGAATAGGTTTGGGTGGCTTTGCCGCCGGACTCGGACGGCGTAGGGTGGGAGAAAAGTGTTAGATGGCCCCCCACAATCGGGCCAAAGCTGCTCTTCGCACCTCACGAAGCTTTCGAGCTTGTTCCGAAACCTAACCTTCACAGCACCTACGCCCTATCACGGCAAACCCTAAACCCTAAACCCTAAACTCTAAACCCTAAACCCTAAACCCTAAACCCTAAACCCTAAACCCTAAACCCTAAACCCTACACAGAGGGATTTAAGGTAAAGAAGCTCTGGCCTGGCCATCAAGACCTTGTGCTGGCGGTCGAGTCGCCGGCTCAGACCTCTCCGGCGCTTTGGCTGTTTTTCAAGCGTTAGGGTTTAGGGTTTGGGGTTTAGGGTTTAGGGTTTAGGGTTTAGGGTCTAGGGTTTAGGGTCTAGGGTTTAGGGGGTTTAGGGGGTTTTGCGGGTTTAGGGGGGTTTAGGGGGGTTTCGGGCGTTTGGGGCTTTTGGGGGGGCTTGGGGGGTTTAGGGTTTAGAAGGGTTTAGGGGGTTTAAGGGGGTCTAGGGGGGCTGGCGGGTTTGGGGGTTTAGGGGGTTTGGGGGAATTAGGGCGGTTTGGGGTTCGGAGGCTGTAGGGCGGTTTGGGGTTCGGAGGTCGAAGGTGGGGGTCAGGGGTTCAAGGGTTTAGGGGATTTAGGGATCTAGGGGGTTTAGGGTTCTAAGGTTTAGCGTGGGGTTCAGGCTTTCAGGGTTTGGGGTCTTAGGGGTGTGTGTGGCCAGAAAGTATCGAAGTTTAGGATGTAGGGCCCCTAAACCCTAAACCCTCAAACCCCTAAACCCTAAACCCTAAACCCCCAAATTAAACCCTAGAATCCTTGAAGTAGACTACGTCAAAACAGCAAAAGAAACCTGTCCGTGAGCCTCGGCCCGAAGCCCTAAACCCTAAACCCTAAACCCTAAACCCTAAACCCTAAACCCTAAAGCGAGCGCAAACCCCACTTCAACACCGCAAGAAACCTGTCTGCGAACCTCACAGCTGACTCTAAACCCTAAGTCCCTCGTCCCTAGTTCCTAAACCCTAAACCCTAAACCCTAAACCCTGAACCCTGAACCCTGAACCCTAAATCCTGAAGCCAAGCTCTCGGCTTGTAAAGCTCTTCTTGGC